>JAXGFW010000220.1:0-46000 GCA_034376525.1 Nicotiana benthamiana
ATAACATACCAGTAAAGACACAAATGCAGAAAGAAAAAGTAAGTAAAATTCCCACAGCCTAGCCTTGGCTTTTAGATAGCTAAGTAAGGCACCAATACAAGTAGCAAGAGAGAAAAGAGAGAGATTTTTACTGGAGTGTGTGTTCTGAACTCAAGTATTGTATTCCTTGTCTTCGTTTCCTTGAAAGAAGAGGGGTGCAGAGTATTTATGGCTTTTTAAAAACATATGAGAAATAAGGTAATAAGTAAAATTCAATACAACTATGGAAACATCAGTCAGAATCAATCAACCAAGTGATTCCCCTACAATTAAGGAATCAATTGTTTAACGGGGCTAACAAATTCATAATAAGGAAAGAAAATTAGTTTGTAGGCAGAATGATTATTGCCATAAAAGAAGTATTAAAATATTAAGCAAGCAATCGAGTCTAAGTACAGAAATATACTTATTTTTGGAAGTAGATTCAGCAAGGTAAAACAAAGAAAGGGATCAATTACTTTAACATGCGAGTGAAATTAGAGTTCACAAAAGAAAAGTTTTGAAATCAATCCCAAGATTGGAAGTCAATCACAGAAGGAAATTCAGCATCTAAATAGAGTTAACAAACACTAGACATGCGAGGCCAAACCTATTGACAAAAGAAACAACATATAATAGTAGCATAAGGTTTAGTAGATAGCAGACGTTCAAAGCATAATAATCAAGTAGGTCAAGTCACATTGAACTAGTAGTGAAGAAAAATAGAGTATCAGAAGAATGCAAAGGGTCTCGCAGTAACAGATGAGAAAACCCTTCTGAAAAGTGAGGGTTTTCAAGCATAGTCGAATTTTAGAGATAGTACAAACCCAGAATCACATAAAGAAAAGAGATTCTGAAATAAAGAACTTCAAATCGAGTCAGGTATTCAAACGAATAGTTTCAAACCCAAAGATATAGGTTTTTTTCAACAATAATCAAGCTTAAAAGATGATAAACAAATAAATCTGACGAATACTTAACCAAACAAGCACTCATCTAACAAACAGCTTCAAAACTCGAATGAGACAAAAAAGAAATTAGGGTCTTAACAACAATCGAGTTTAAAGATGATAAATAAATAAATCAAATAAATACTAGCAAATAGTTTCAAAAACTCGAATGAACCCAAAAGAAATTAGGATTTTCAACAACAATCGTATAGAAGAACTACATGAGCATAACATAGAAAAATCAGAGAAGAGGTTTCAAATAACTTGAAAGAAGAACCCTAATCGAAAAAGATGAAGAATCTCTTTTTAAAGAAAAGTTAAAAAAGCTACAAGAAGACGTTTAATAACTCATGACAAGCATGGATCTACGGTTGATCTGAAAGAAATCGAAATTCTAAGAGATTAGGGTTTCAGAAGAACCCAAAACAACAAGAAAGGTCTTGCAATTACCTATCTAAATAGGAAAATTAAGGTCTGACTAGAATGGCCATGGCTGGCCAGAGAAATGTCAGGGATGTCCAAAGAAAGGTCATCGAGCAAGGGCTATACTAAATCCCTTCAAAGTCTAGTTATGAGACCACAGAACCAAACACGTAGAAGTCACGGAAGGCTGGTCTAGGTCTCCGATGACCTCGAAAGCCATGGATTAGGGTGGTAGCGGCTAAGGTTTGAGGATATTGTATAGAGAATTTGAGAGAGGAGGGATTCAAAGGTGGCGGGGTTGTGAGAAATGATAAGGTTTAGGGGGTCATTTGGAGTTAATTAAGGAAATGGCAACCGATGGCCATTGATCTAAATAATCAACGACTAGGATTTAAAGGTTAGATGGGGATCCGTGTATGGGTGGGGGTTCGGGTATAAGTAGGAATTTTTATGAGGTAATTGGGTTAAAAATAGGGTAGAATTAGGCTATAATTAAAATGAAATATGGCTAGATTTTAAATAGCTATTTTTCCTATTTATTTTATAAAAAATAGTAACTTAAAATATGGACACAAATTGAAAGTAATAAAATGATTTGTAACACATAATTATCAATTTAAAAATATTGTATTTAATTTTTTTAAGTACAAACGCAATTAAATCTTAAAATGGGCTAATATTGTAATTATATGCAATTTAGCTTTAAAAATACTAAATAAATTTGTAAAAATATGAAAAAAATAATTTAGCTATATTTTGGCATAAATAAGAAAGTTCAACAAGTGAATCATCAAAATGATAACTTTTGAAATGGTTATTGGATCTTTATGAATAAAAATAGGGGAATAAATTGATTTAAAAATAATTAAAATTAAGGAAAAATAAGGAAATACTTTGATATACTTATATATGAATAAATATGCCATTTTCAAGGTACTTTACATATAAAATATATATACTGTAAAATTGAGTATCAATAGCTACCCATTTTACCCGGAAAGGATGAAAGAGTTGTCGGGTAAAGATATAACAAAATAGTTTGAAGAAGATAGGTTGTGCCCTGGCTTCTGAGGTGCTTACATATCCCTGGTCTTACTGGATTGGGCTATATGTAGTTCAGGATTCAACGGTGGAGTATGCCGACAGGTATTTTCCAAGAACGGACGCAATATTTTGGTTCAGAGTGAATGAAAGGCTTATGGGAGTAGTTAGATCTAATGTGTCTGTGGGCACTGGATCGGGAATGCTCCTGCCAGGATGGTTGTTGCTTGTCAGTTTACCTGCAAGTAAGTAGTACAAGCATATATTGTGCGTAAATTTAGACATGATGCAAATTTGCGTCGAACCATGAATGTTGTCTTCGGACGGTTATGATAACGTCTTTAGAACATGATGTCCTTGGCTATGAAGCATGTAATAAAGGATTCATAGGCTATGAAATGGTATTCTCGAGCTATGAAAAATGGTGCCTCTGAACCATGATGTATTTGAATAATGATATGCAGAAGATTGGAAGAGATCCTCAGGACATGGCATGGTATTATCGGTCCATGAGGATGGTGCCTCCGAATGATGACACCTTTGGATAAGTTGGCGATATTTTAGCCCATGAAGGATGTAGCAGCATGTGGCGATACTTCAGCCGTGCAATGTGGCGATCTTTCGGCCGTGTAATGTGGCGATCTTTCTGTCGTGCAATGTGGTGATCTTTCAGCCGTGCAATATGGTAATCTTTCAGCCGTGCAATATGGTAATCTTTCAGCCGTGCAATATGGCGATCTTTTAGATGTGCAATACAAATGTATATAGAGGTAGAGCTTAACATCAGAAGGTAAATAGTAGCCTTATGCAAGTTGGAAGGCAAAATGGTAGCCTTATGCAATGCAAATGTAGATAGAGGTAGAGCTTAACCTCAGAAGGTAGAATAGTAGCCTTATGCAAGTTGCAAGGCAGAATAGTAGCCTTATGCAAGTTGCAAGGCAAAATGGTAGCCTTATGCAATGCAAATGCAGATAGAGGTAGAGCTTAACCTCGGAAGGTAGAATAGTAGCCTTATGCAAGTTGGAAGGCAAAATAGTAGCCTTATGCAAATCAAATACAAATAGAGGTAGAGCTTAACCTTAGAAAGCAGAATAGTAGCCTTATGCAAGAAATAAAATAGCAAATGACAGTAGAGTTTTTTAGCTAATAGCAAATTGCGGCGTGGTAATTACTAGGAGCATGGTGACATATGTAGCATCATGGGTGTGTGCTGATAGCAGATGTTGGTAAGTGAAATGGTTCAGAGAATCGTGTTCTTGAACAATGTTTGCTTTGTGGGCGGACAACGTGTTTAATGATTTCTGCATCCAAAGAAAAATTGAAAGTTTTGTAAAAGGGAAGGTTAGTTTGCATTCCTTGGCTCTGCTTGAACTGCTCGTCTTTGACCTAGAGATATCGTCTATATAATTAGGGTAGCGTTGCTAAACAAGGCAATTTCGATGATAAACATGCATGATTTTGTCAAAGTATAACATAAATGTATAATAAAATAGTT
Organism: Nicotiana benthamiana; assembly: GCA_034376525.1. Lineage (NCBI taxonomy): Eukaryota > Viridiplantae > Streptophyta > Magnoliopsida > Solanales > Solanaceae > Nicotiana > Nicotiana benthamiana. The sequence continues at coordinate 3,928 of JAXGFW010000220.1, forward strand.
TTTAGATGAACCGACAACTGTGACACGGTTCGAGACATTGCAACCTCTCGTGTTACAAAACCTTGAGGGTCTTCCTCAAAATTTTGCCCCAGTTTGATGGGTTGACATTTCTGATTATTGCTTGTGCGACAAACGGCTAAAATTACTTCAAAATTTTGAGGGCCCTTCTCAAAATTCTGCCCCAGTTTCCAATTTCGGGGAAAAATGAAAATTTTATTGAATTGTGACCGAACCCATAGGGATGCCTATGTATTCCCTCTTAATAGGGAATAGGTCAGGCGTAGTTCAATTTACATCATATAAGGAAAACATAAAGATTACATATAGTAACGCTTGACTACATCTGAATTAATCGGCTTTGGATAGATTTCTCCATCCATTTCTGCAAGTATGAGGGATCCTCCTCTCATAACTTGGTGAACCGTTTACGGACCTTCCAATTGGGAGAGAACTTCCCTTTGGCCTCGTCTTGATGCGGAAAAATTTTCTTTAATACCACCTACCCTGGTGTGAACTGTTTGGGCCTGACTCTCTTATTGAAGGCTCTGGACATTCTGTTCTGATAAAGTTGACCATGACACACTGCGTTCATTCTTTTCCCATATATAAGAGCTAGTTGCTCGTGATGGCTCTTTACCCACTACGTATCATCGAGCTCAGCTTTATGTATGATACTTAAGGAAGAAATTTCTACCTCGGTGAGAATGACGGCTTCTGTACCATAAACCAGCATATAGGGGGTTGCCCCAGTTGATGTGCGGACTATGGTGCGATACCCTAACAGAGCAAATGATAATTTCTCGTGCCACTGTTTATGCCTCTATATCATTTTCCTTAATATTTTCTTGATATTCTTATTGGCGGCTTCCACAGCTCAATTTGCAACTTGTAGGCTATAGAATTCTTGTGTCTGATCTTGAAGGTTCACACATAGCTTTCATCAAGTCGTTGTTAAGATTGGAGCCATTATCAGTGATGATCGACTCTAGAATACCGAATCAGCAAACGATACGGTCATGGACAAAGTCTGCCACAACTTTCTTAGTCACTTCTCTATAAGATGTTGATTTGACCCACTTGGTGAAGTAATCAATTGCCACTAGGATGAACATGTGTCCGTTGGGAGCGACAAGCTCAATTGGTCCAATGACATCCATTTCCCAGGCGGCAAACGGTCGTGGTGAGCTTGTGTTAAGCTCGCTCGGAGGTACCTTTATTATGTATGTATGTATATATCTTATAGCGATGGCATTTCTGGACATACTGGTTGTAGTCAATTTCCATAGTCATCCAAAAGTAGCCAGCCCCGAGTATCTTCTTTTTTAGTACAAAACAGTTCATATGTGGACCACAGGTCCCAGCATAAATTTCCTCTAGTATCTTGGATGCTTCATTTTGCGTCGACACACCTTAGTAGTCCCAAGTCACGAGTCCTCCTATACAGGATTCCTACGCAGTGGAAGAAGTTGTTGGACAATCTTTGTAGTGTGCATTTCTAAGTATGATTGTCAAGCTCTGGGCATTCTTCCTTTGCCAAATATTCCTTGATAACATGAAACCAAGGCTCTTCGTCTACCTCTTCTTCAACTTGGGCACAATAAGCTGGCTGATCATGGATCTTTACGAGAATGGGATCAATGAAATTCTTGTCTGGATGTTGTATTATAGATACCAGGGTAGCCAATGCATCGACAAATTCATTCTAGATTCTGGGAACATGCTGGAATTCTGTCTTTGTGAACCTCTTTCTCAATTTCTATACAAGATGCATATACGGGAGTATCTTCGAGTTCTTGGTTGCCCATTCTTCACGCTCTTGATGTATAAGTAGGTCTGAATCCCCAATCACTAGCAACTCTTGCAAGTTCATGTCAATGGCCATCTTGAGCCTTAAGATGCAGGCTTCACATTCGGCCATATTGTTGGTGTAGGGGAATCTGAGTTTGGCAGACATTGGATAGTGCTGACCGGTTTCTGATACTAAACTCGCTCCTATGCCAATTCCTTTGAAGTTCGCTGCTCCATCAAAAAATATTCTCTAACAATCATAGGATTTTGCAATGTCTTATCCTATGAATGATACCTCTTCATTAGGAAAATATGTTTCCAAAGGTTCATATTCTCCATCCATGAGGTTTTCAGCAAGGTAGTCTGCCAATGCTTGTCCTTTGATCGCCTTTGAGTTACGTAATTCACTCAGCAGGATTTCCCAGTTGGCCAGCTTGCCAGTGGGCATGGGCTTCTGAAAGATATACTTTAAAGGGTCCATCCTTGAGATGAGATATGTGGTATAGGCACAGAAATAGTGCCTCCACTTCTGAGCTACCCAAGTCAAAGCACAACAGTTGCGTTCTAAAAGAGAATACCGGGCTTCGTACTGAGTGAACTTTTTGTTGAGATAGTAAATGGATTGTTCCATTATCCCTATTTTATCGTGTTTCCCAAAAATGCAACCGAAGTCTCCATCTAATACTACAATATAGAGTAATAGAGGTCTACCTGGCTCGGGCGTGACCAAGACTGGTATTCCTTGATTCCGTCGAAGGCTTTTTGGCAGTCGTTTGTCCATTTGGTAGCGACGTCCTTCTTCAACATCTTAAATATTAGCTCACATATAACCATGGACTGTGCTATGAACCGACTGATATAGTTAAGTCTTCCCAAGAAACTCATCACATCCTTCTTGTTCTTTGGTAGTGGAAGTTCTTGAATGGCTTTAACATTTGATTGATCGAGTCCTATTCCTCGGCGTCTCACGACAAACACAAGAAACTTTCCGGTAGGAACCCGAAATGCACACTTTGCGGGATTAGTTTCAAGTTGTACCTTCGCAATCTGTTGAAGAACTACCTCAAATCTTCCATGTGATCAATGGACTTCTTGTACTTGATGATGACATCATCCACATATACCTCAATTTCTTTGTGTATCATATTGTGAAAAATGGTATTCATGGTCCTTATGTAGGTGGACCCTACATTCTTCAGGCCGAATGACATCACTTTGTAGAAATATATTCCTCACGGCATAATGAAAGTTATTTTCTCAGCATCTTCCTCATCCATCCAGATCTAATGATAACCGGCGAAGCAATTAACGAATAACTATAGATAGTGCTTGGCATAATTGTCGATTATGATGTGTATATTTGGCTAGGAAAATTCATCTTTTGGACTGGCCCGTTTGAGATCCCGGTAGTCGACGGAGACTCTTACCTTCCTGTCCTTCTTTGGTACGGGTACAATGTTGGCTAACCAAATAAGATATTCTACTACCTTGAGAACCTTAGCTTTGACTTGTTTTGTGACTTCTTCTTTGATTTCAAACTTATATCTGGCTTGAAATTCCTGAGCTTTTGCTTTACCGGTGGATATGTCGGATCAGTTGGCAGTTTATGGGCCACAATAAATGTACTTAGACTGGTCATGTCGTCATATGACCATGCTAATATGTCTTCATATTCCTTTAGAAATTTTGTGTATTCCTTCTTTTCTGTCGGCGACAAGTGAACGCTTATTTGTGGTTCATTGGCATTTTCCGCATTTCCCAGGTTAACAATTTCTGTCTTGTACAGGTTGGACTTAGGTCTGTTCTCAAAGTTCTCAAGTTCTTTGACGATCTCCTCGATAACACTAATAAGAAAATTTGCGGGATTCCACGAAAAGTATATCACTATAAACATGCCTAACTAATATGGACAAAAAGGTCATTCTTGTCATATACACGATGAATGGTTCTGATTACTTTTGTAACATCCGAGCCCCTTATTTCTTCGGGGTAGGAAATATTGCATAGGATTAGGAACATGTGCATGTATTAGGTGTGCTTCCAATGGTTCGGCCTTGTCGACAATTTATGCAACAACTTTACTATGAATATCAACTTTTTCGAAAAGCCTAGGAACGTCTAAACAGATCAGAAATATGAGCCGCTACCATAGCTGCAGCAACTACCTCATTTGAGATGTAACTCCAAGAAGTGCCAATAGGCGATGGGAAATCAACTGTGCACATTTTGTAAGACTTAAATGGATTAGACCAATCAAAAGCAAGAACAATTTGCTTGAACTAAAGCTAGTAAAAATTGTAGGATTAGAAAAATGCAACTAAACAACTTGCAATAATTAAGACTAAACAACTTCTACCAGTTAACTATTGCTAAACAGAAGTTGACATTTAATTCTTACCAAGTAGAACATGGATGACAACATATTACCCTAATACTAAAAGAACTTATGGTAATTTAAGCAACGAGTAGCAACAGTAATCCAAAGCATAGTTCATCGACTTCATTCAAAGAATAGTTCCAGAGGTCACAAAACAAATACTAGTTTGACAAAAACAAAAAATATTTCCAAAGCATAGTTCCAGGGGTAGTTGAGTCAACTTTTAAAATGCTTCATTCTCTCCAAATCTTTAAAGTCTTAAACCTGGAAGAAATTAAGAAAAATATTAAAAATTTTGTAATATATCAGATTTTTTTACAAGTATATTATTTAAAATGGAGAACTTACATAACAACTAATAAACTCTAGCAAACATCGTCGGTGGAAGCTTCTTTGCCAAGATTAGTAAAATCTAATAAGAAAATATATTAACAAGTCAAGCAATAAATATATTATTTAACTATCTTAAGAAATACAATAAAATTAATTAAAATATTTATACCTTCCTCGAGTATCTCGAGAAAATCTAAATCTTCCTCAACATTTACAGGAAACGATTCACTCTGAAGCTAATCTTCAAGGCACACTAGAGTTTCAACCAATTTAGGAGTTAATGAACTCCTAAATAAGAATACGCCCTCCCGTACTAAATGCACTTTCAGATGCCACACTTGAAATTGGAATAGCAAGCACATCTCGAGCATCTTAGCAAGAATAGAAAATCTAGGTGAGTTCACCTTCCACCAAACCAAGATATCAAAGTCCGATCTTTCATTTTCAGGATCTTCTGCAAGATACTTTTCCAATTCTGTTTTAGAATCTACACCTCCACTTGCAGCTTTATGTTTCCTTTTCATCTAAAAGTTCACCTAAACCAGGAGTTGAAGAGCTTGACAAAGAGGTAGAAAATTCACCACCAATACTTTTGAAACGGACTTAGGGACATACTCATTAAACAATGAACTCATATAAGTATGAACCCCCTTTTCAATAATTGTCCCTTTATCTCCAAACATATTCTTAAGTACAAAACTAACATTAGTAAACTTGTAGCGAGGATCCAAAACACAAGCAATGAAAATCATTTTGTTCATTTTTGTTGGTTCACCCCAATACTTCTCAATTTATTTCCACATATTTGATGCCGTCTCACTCAAAAGTTTATCTTTAGTTGTTATTAATCGATTTAAGTAAACAACAACTTGACCAATTTCAAGAAAATGAGCATTTGATGTTACATAAATTGACCCGAACACCTTCAAAGTGAGATTATAAAATATTCAAGAAATTGTGCAATTGTCTTTACATCATCCCAATCAGTTCCTGTAAGCAGACCTACAGGTTTTCCATCTGAAATAGCATCAAACATAAGATAACTTGACAAGCCGATACCACGATCATAATATTCTTTAATTGCACGCTCATATTCAATAGCCCTGCTCAACATCAAGTAGGTGGAATTCCACCTTGTAGGAACATCTAAGCATAAAGACGTCTTGACAATATTTTCACTTTCACAGCATTCCTGAAACTTCCTCAACCTAGCAAGAGACTGTCTAATGTATCTGACTGCACATCTAACACGAGCAATAGAAATAATTGACTCTTTTAAACCATCTTTCACAATAAGATTTACAATATGAGCCATGCATCTCATGTGAAGGTGTTGACCATTCATGGAATTGGTTCCCCAATCATTTAATTTGTCAGACAACTTCTCCACGGTCACATCATTTGAACTAGCATTGTCAACTGTGACAGTGAAAATCTTTTGCAAACCCCACTCACGCAAATAATCAATAATACACCTTGCCATATCTTCACCTTTATGACTAGTAATGGAGAAAAGTTAATAATTCTTTTATGCATAATCCATTCACTATCAATCCAATGGGATGTGATGCACATATAGTTAATTTTTGAATAGAAGTCCATGTAGCGGTGGTAAGACTTACTCTTTGACTTGTTCCTTTAAGAAATTTCATTAATTTATTTTTTTCCACATTAAAAAGAGCAAAACAATCCCGTGTAACAGTAGCACGGGAAGGAATCTGAAAACAAGGTTGTGCCGCTTTCATAAAGTTTCTAAAGCCTTCGTTCTCAACAAAACTAAATGGAAGTTCATCAACAATCACCATACGACACAAAGTCATCTTACACCCTTCTTGATCAAATTTCCATGGAATAAGACCACCTTTTTGACCCCCCCACCCCAGGGTTATGTTTGAAATTATAATAGTTTTTGACCTTTTTCAATTTTATATGGATTCTTTGGGTATTTATCGATATGACCATTCATTTGTGTCGTACTTTTGCCTTTTGTCTCAAAATATTCTTATCACAAAATCTACATGCATATTAATTATTTCATTTAGCATCAACTTTTTCTTCAAAAAAATCCCATGCCCAAGATCGTTTTCCCCTTTGTTTTGAAACTGTCGAGTGAGTAGTTGCAACCGTTGACTCAGAATCTTTACTTTTATCAGCTACTTTATCAATATTATCATTTTCAGCCATGTGAAGTGAATGAAGAATGTAAGTTACAGTCTTAAACGAGTTGAATGAAGAAAAGCAAGACGAAGTCAGCACTCTTTGCTCTTGACTTAAAAATTATGGCTGGAAAAAATCAATTTGAATAAGTTCCTTATCAAATTAGTAGAAAAGCAGCTTCAGTTGATAAAAATATGATACGAAGTATTATTAGACAATCATTGTTATATAAACAATTATTCAAATTTAATAGCAAAGTCATATTTGTATTTATTCTTTTCGAGACAAAAGAATACTATAATATGAGGCTTACAGTGAGATGAATAACAATAATGAATGATTACAACAAAGAATACATTGATGAACTTGACTGAATATACATAAGAAAAAATACCCCTCCCTAGCATACAAGAAGAATAAAGAATAAATACAAATATGAAATGAAAGAACAAACAAAATGAAGCCAGGAATTTTCCTCGAAAATACAGATATGATACTAATACTATAATAGCAAAGTCATAAACCCTGACCACAAGCTGCTCACAGCAATCAAAAATTCAAGGAAGACCTCTTATCTCTTGATGTTCTAGATAAAGGAACCCTTTTTCACAATTATTTTCAGATATAAAACAAGACAACCCAAGACTTTCAGCAACTTTCAACAAAAAACTGAATTTAAAAGATAAATTAACTGTAATTGTAATTATAGAGAGAAATAATCAAGTAAATATTCAAATACTTGTATACAAAAACTGAACAAATAAAATAGAATATAGAAACAGAAGAAGAAAGATTAGTAGAAAAGAGAGAAAACATATCTGAAAGTCGAAGAAAGCTGCGGGCTGCGGCTATGTCTTTCCGAACGGCAATAATCACGGCGACAGTGGCGTTAGAACAGAGCAAAAAGTCTCTCTGAGTATAAAGCGGCGCTGAAATAATAGGGTTAACTTAGCGGGTTAGGGATTTAACTCTTAAGTGAAGGAAAGGGTACTATTAAACAATAAGGGTATATTTGTTTTTTTACTATCTCTTATCGGTTCATCGATAAACCGAAACTGAAAAGGACAAATTGATATCGAAATCGATAACTCGATAAGGAAATTATTAAAATCAAAATTGATAAATCGATAACAAATAATCGATTTGATTTATTGATAAACTGATTCGAATGCACACCCCTAGTTTAAAGGGTCGTTTGGGATTAATTAAGGTAATTGGTCTAGTGGCCGTTGATCATTTTGATCAACGGCGTGGATTGAACGTGTATGTGGGGACGTTTAATAGAATATGATTTGAGTCGGTTCACATTGCAATTGGATTGGTGTTATTGGGCTTCGAATTGGGTTCAATTGGGTTCAAAATCAGGTTATAATTGAAATAAGATGGGGTTAACTTTTAAATAGCTAAGTTTTTCTATTTGATTTACAAAAAAATAATAAAATAATTTCTGCAAATAAATTAAAGGTACTTAAATGATTTATAGTATGTAACTATCAAACTAAAATATTGGACTTAATTTTTATAGCTATAAACGCAATTAAATCTAGAAGAGGCTAATATTGCGATTATATTCTATTTATAAAAAATATGCAAAAATACATTAGCTATATTTAGTATAAATTGAGAGTTCAATAAATGAATTACCAAAATAATAATTTGAGATTATTATTGGGTGTTTATGAATAAAATAGATGAATAAATTGGTTTAAAAATCTTTAAAAATTAAGAAAAAATGACAAAACATTTGAACATACTTATACATACACATATATATATATATATACACATATATATATATATATATATGCTATTTTGAATATATCTTGCATATTAAAAATATATAGAAAAATTGGGTATCAACATGCTCCTCTACTCACAGCTTGTATGGAAGAACCTTACTCCCGCTCCTTCTCGAAAACAGCACAACAATCTATGTCATTGTCTTCTAGGAACAAGTTTTTTACCACAATGAGTGCTTCTTCTTCCCCTGTCCCATAAATAGTGTCAGTCTGTTGGAAAGTCTGCTCCAAAGGCGGTATTGGGTGTTCTAGTGGATAGTAAGGATACGCCATGGAGGCGGTTAATTGTTGAGTTCTTCCCAAGTGTACTCGTATCCCAAACCGAAAGTAGTACCGTGCTTCTTGAGCTTTATGGGTTTAGTAATCCCAGGAGGTTTTTGCCCAGTCCCTTGTTTGGTTCGTACCCGCTCCAATTCAATATAATCTCGATCTTGTTGTCCCACCATTTATCTTTGTCAACATCATTGACTCGCTCGATGTTACTTGGAACGTCTGCTTCACTCAGCACCTTCAACAGAGCATTTTTGTATGTCTTGGAATTCTGCAACAATGAGAGGATATATATCTACGCTGGTGTTTTGTTTAGCTGGTCGATGACCGAATACTCCTTGGCTGTATCTTCCCCAAAAGGTCATTTGGACCTGTTTCAATGAAGAATGGTCGGTTGGAAGCTTTCTTTCTCAACTCAACTAAGTGTTCCGGGGTATAGACTCTTCCAGTCCTTGTCATACCTTGTGCTGCAATAGTCTCTTCGAACCAGAGTTTGCCTTTCCTCCTAGCCTCGGATGTATAATCCCAAGGAATAGCTTTTGTATGGAATGACAGTATGGTGGTCATCGGCACTTTAATCTGTACGGCTACCTTCACTTCAAATAGGATATGTTCCTTGAGTGGTAAAACTGTAACCTCAAACGGTGCCGGTGTTTTTGTTGATAGCGATGCACAAACTCAAGAGAGATAGACACATCTACCTTAATGACCTCGCACGGTTGAATCTAGACTATGATGGGGTTGAGATTAATTGCTAGCCTTTTTGGATCATCGCCTTCTGCGATCAAGCCGGTGGATCCCTCGGGATTCCAATCATCCTCTACTTCAATCATGTGAACACCCCCGCCTTTGTGGTATGATAAGGGGTTGTCGCGGACATTCAGATTGGCTTCCTTCGCTATAATGACCTTGTTATCAATTAGAGACTGTATCTTGTCTTTTAAAGAGCAACATTCATCGATGGTGTGTCCCTTCATGCCGGAATGATATGCACAAGATTTGTTTAGGTTAACCTACTAAGAAGGGCTCTCAGGGGTTGAAGCAGGGATGCGAGTGACATAACCGGCAGTTTTGAGTATCTCATATAGGTGATCAATGGGTTCGGCAATGGATGTGTATTATTTTGGGGACCTCTGATCAAAATTAGGTCGGGGCCTAGGAAAACTTTGGCGTGCAGGGAGTGATTAGTAATGAGATGGTTGGACATTGTAGGTTTTGTTGCTATGTGTGAGTTGGGAATATCTGGGTGAGGTAAGTTGATTTGAGGGGAGACTTGGTCCTTTGTAATATCATTATGGTCCCCACGTCTCTCTTCTTAGACACACCACCAGATTGCAACGCCTTATTTGTGGCTTGTAAGGCCTCAAAGTTTGTAACCGTGCCGCTTTTGATACCCTCTTCAATTCGTTTCCCCCAGCTTGATGATGTCGAAAAACTTATGATTCATTAGCCATTCATAATATTGCAGGTCCTGAGCCTGGACAAAGAATTTGTTCATCTGTTCCTCCTCTAATGTAAGTCTGGCCTTAGCAGCTTCCAACCTCCAGCGAGTAGCATACTCGCGAAACAATTCTGTAGGCTTCTTCTTCAGATTCTGAATATAGAATACATTTGGCATATTTTCTGTGTTACACCTAGACTTGTCCATAAAATCAAAGGCCATACCTACCCAACTTGACTATTTCTTAGGATCCTAGCTGATGTACCAGGATAGTGCATCTCTTTTCAGACTCCTCGTGAATAGTTTCATGCGGATCCTTTTGTCCTTTCCTACCCCGACCATCTTGTCATAGTATGTCCTCAGATGGACCCTTGGATCACCTGTACCATCAAACATATCGAACTTGGGAGGTTTGTAACCCTCTGGCAGTTCGACATCTGGTTGTATGCAGAGATCTTCATAGTCCAACCCCTTGATACCTTTACTTCCTTCGACGCCTTAGATTCGGTTAGTTAGTTTCTTAAGCTCTTCGGCCAATTTTCTGATGAGTAGATCTTTTTCCTCAGACTCAGGGGTGCAAGATATAGGTTGGGTGGAGAGCGTCAAAGTCTCCACGTAGATAGGATTGTTGTGGTGGCCGGGTATGTGGGTGTGAAAATGGTCATTTGCAGAGTTTGTGGTTCGAGGACGAGTAATGGATGGTTGTTTGGAGTGTGGCAATTGTTGCATTGGTTCTTTGTTGGAATAGTGGGATGATTTGGTTTCTTTTGTGGAGGTATGGGATTTTGACGTTGGGGAAGATGGTGTCAAGGGTGCTGAGGGAGAAGGACATGTTGGCCAGATTTTGAACCTGATAAAGCTCTTCTTGAATTCTCCTCGAGTTGTGACACATATTCATTAGGAACCCGAATACCATGGCCATCAATGGCCTCTACTGTTGTGTTCTCCTTTCTAATGTTCTCCATTTTTCCATTGTTCTTGTTCTTTAGAGGACTTAGAGGGGGAGTAGGTGGAGGGCCCTTGGATCTTGTAAAATAAGATAATGTTGCCAGAGTGCACGGACTATCCTTTATGGGGGGGGGGGGGGAGAATAACAAAATAAAAAACTAACAAAAGATAAACAAGTTAGTGAAGATCGTAAAAATGTTGTAATATTTAAACACATAGTGATGGAATTTAAAGTGTGTCCTAATTTGGGAGCCTTGTTGTGCCCGAGGTTGTCCTAGCAACAAATTGATTTGGAGAACTTATAATGCTAAATGCCTCATTTTATTGATAAAAAATAGACGGATCCCAAATTGTCACTAAACAAACAGTAAATGGAGAACACTAATGGTTATTAGCCTTATTACTTAAAGCGAAAAGAAAAACTCCTATCCTACTTGGTCCTAGAAGGACCTTCCTTAGATTCATCATCCCTGGCTCCGTCGAACAGCTTTCCCAACTCGCGAAGTCTCAGCAATAGGTAGGCTCTGGCTAGGTGTACGCCTTCTGTTCCTTCAGAATTTTGGCAACCTTCGACCCTCTTGAGAAACTTTCTCTCCAACTCCAATATGCCTCGTTCCAGGTATCCCAGTCGCTTGTCGGCACTGACAGCCATGCCCTTCGATTCCTCAATCAGCTTCTGGTTGGACTCTTGTATTTCACGGTGATCACTTTCGTACTCCCGGATCCTTTTGCACTGTTGTTTATATTTGACTTGTGTCTTGGCCCTTTCATGTGTGATTCTGTGACCTCAAGCAAACCCTGGCTGGCCCAGACCATCATGATTGTCTTCCAACCAACCTGAGTAGAAAGGAGCGCAACCAGCATGATACCTGTCTGGATCGATGGTATCTCTCCCCATTATGATCTTGCAGTGCCACATATGCTGAGCTTGGAATTTGTATGGACTATCATTATCCTAGAAGTCAGTTCGGAAATGACTCATCTTGTCGACCCTATGTAGAACTTGCTTTATACCGGCTTGTCTCATAACTCAGAGAGGGACGTAAGGATACACTCCCCTCAAACCGATCAATATCAGATAAGGTGCATTTCTAGATCGGGTGATGATTTCCTCGGTCAGAAACCACTCGAACATCCACTGGACTTGTTCTTCGGTTATGTTATCAAATAGCTCTACCCATCATTTGGCATCTTCTGGTTGAGCGAATATTTTGGGCATGTAGTCATTCGCTTTGGATGATGTAAGGCGATGTGATTATCCCAGTCCCTTTGCTAAATCTCTTGTCGATATTCACCACTTTGGAGATGCTCCATAAGCTAAAGTTGAAGTAATAAATTGCAACATTCGAAGTGTTTTGCACCTAGTTGACACTTCTCCAAGGTTCAGTATATGTCATCAATGATCATGGGCACTATGTTGAATGGTTGCCAACCAATCGCTTCCCTATGGGTTTTAGTTACCATGTCTAGCCTAGTGTGGATCCTTTTTTTCTTTGTCAGAATCACGATCAACCACAGGAAACAAAACATAAATACGAAGACCCTTCGATAAATGTGCCCCAAGGATGTAATAGAAAACTCGTCAGGGTAGGTACGATAGGATTTGCTGTGACCGTACCTTTCATATAGATAGTCAAAAGGGGTGTAGGATTTTTTCAAGCATGTCAACTCTAAATTCTTCTTTAACCCCAATATTTTGAGGAAACCCCTGCCTTTACGATTTTCAGGCATCAATAGACCTTGAGTCTCCCTGACTAAACCGGCTAATCCTCCCATATCTTCTAATAGGGGTGTCATTTCAATGCTCCCAAAGCGAAATACATCCCTTTCACAATCCCAAAACAACGTAGCAGCTTCTATGATCTTGTTGTTAGGTTGGATCTCCTAAAGGGATGGAAGATTTTCCAGATATTTTCAGATGAGAGTTTGATCACTAGAGTGAAGATCTTTCCACCAGCTTAGCAGTCTTGGATGGATGTTGGTAACCATGCTGAATACAGGGACCTCGTGCCTCATATTTCTACAAGGCAGATAAGGTTAGGCCCTTGCCCCCATCAGACTCGACTATTTAATACTGACGCATTTTAGTTCCCCAAAAAAATGCACAAAATGGTGGTGATGTCCGTTTGGGTTTAGGGAAACCCAATGGACTTTGGACAAGGTTATCTTAAAGGATCATTATATGGACAACATAACTGACCCGTCCAGGTTTGACCATGATGCATGCATATTTTAAACAGAGTAAGGTTTCTATGGGGTTTTAGACTAGTACCCTTGAGCGGACTACTCAAGGGAAAAGGTGTAGAACCGTCAACTACACCGTTGATCGACTGGTTTTACCGTAAATATACCTTTTCAAATTTAGGGGGTAATAATATAGGAAGGGTGCAACCACTCATTATAACTGTTGCTATGGTATTTGTTTGGCACGAGTGGAATACGATGTTGAGCATGATTATACAATAATTAAAAAGCATGTTGTCACGTATTTGCATGTTAAGAAAGCAGTAAATACAACAATTTATAATTTAAAGAAGCAATAAAGAAAAGAAACGAAAAGATAAGTCAGTTTTGCCTTGTAAAGGAAATTAAACGCTTAAAGAAATTTAAACAAGTAATTGCATACAAAGGGAATGTACAAATTCATAAGAACAATCTAAAATGGTAAAAGCCTAATATCCCCAGCAGAGTCACCATGCTGTCGCGCGCTTTTTTTTTTTCCCTTCTTTATGTCGGGAGATCGGGTTTGTGACATTTTGAGTATAGGGAAACTCGCTCCTTTTGGGAACTATGTTTTGCATTTGAATAGTCGCCACGTAATAATTTATGGTGCATTAGGACACCTACAAGGTTCATTTATAAGTTTTCTTGATAATCAGAGATAGGGTAAGGGCTTGAAATTGTCCTAAGGGTAAGGTGTTAGGCACCCCTAAGAATCCACTAGTGTGGTTCCTGGCCAGATAGTTCTTTGTAAATTTGGTGCAATTAACATGTAAACAGATAATACTCAAATAAGAGGAGATTTTAATACACAAATGTTTGAAAGTAAACAAAGTTTGAAAGTGCAATCATTAAAAGGCTGATCTTTGACAAGAAGTTACAATGCTTTATAGGAAAAGAAAGAGATAGGGGGGAGGGGGTCCTAGCTTTATTTATAATACGGATCACATCAATGCAATACCTTATAATCACTCCTCAAAAAGGGGCTACATGTGGTACTAGCGCACCAGTCATCATACCCGTATCTGTCCTTCCCACCCCGTTAAGGTACTAAAGTGCAGATTGGTCTCGACCACTATTGCATGCTATTACCCGTTCTATTCCTATCAGTCTCGGAGGAACTTAGGACTACTTATTCTAAAGGAAAGGGATATTAGGCTGATTTCAAAGTTTTAAAGGTAAAAAAAGTTAAGGCAACATACAAAACATATAGGACTGCACATTAAAATGGGGAGCACATAAAACACTAAAGGCTCGTATATACCTCCTTAGACAAAGCAACCAAATAGCATGACTCAAGCAACAATCAAGGTCTGTATCTAAAAATACTAAGGTAATGGATTTGAATTGTTGAAGCAGACCAATTTATTACATAACTCAGACAAGAAGTCTGAATCAGGTCTGCCTGCTAGTTGTAGCAATTACTAGTTAACAAAAGCAGGCTCAGTTTCATTTATTGTTATTACCTAAGGTTTGCCTAAGTGTTTGGGTGGTAAAACAGTAACAAATTTTAAAAAGTGAACGACTTGAGATCCTATAGGCATGTTTGCTAAGGAGATTAGGTTATTTAAAAACTGGTTTAGAATAAAGTCGATTTTAAATTAGGCTAGTTTCAGATTCTACAGATGATGGTATCCACTATTCAGACTAGTTGAATAAATTGAATAATTTTAACCCCTATAGGCATAATATCTAAATGCTGATTTTATCCTCTATAGACATGATATCTAATTACTGATTTAATCCTCTATAGACATGATATCTAGTTGAATGATTTTAAACTCTATTGACAGTATATCTAATTGCTGATTTAATCCCCTATAAACACGATAACTACTTGAATGATTTAAGACCCTATAGACATGATATTTAATTGAACGCGAAGTGGAAACAGGCTGGATTTACTTCCAATAGACATTATTTCTAAAAAGGGTACTGGTTCTTAACTGTTGGAAACACGTTCTCAATGCAATATACTAAAACGTGTGTTCTTTTGTATAGGTTTTGATGAATGACAAACGAAGCAAAAATTGATATATGACGAAGTTCAAGAAACAAGCGCACAATTGATATACAACGAGATTCAAGCTCAAGACAAAGTTTTATAGTTTAATTGAGTCATTCTTAATTGTGATCTTGATCCTACAACTTGACTCGTAGCATGGCTTCTCTCATAAAACTATTTTCCAAAATCATGCATATTTAATTTAATGTCAAATGATTTTAAATCATGCATATTTACAGTAGTCAAAATAATTTTTAGACATGCCTTAAAAATCTGGACTAAGATAATCGATTATGTACTTATGACAATCGATTGTTTTTAAGCCAAGACTGCATGACAATCGATTGTGAACTAATGACAATCGATTGTGAGTAAGACAGTGAACATCAGGTTTTTCAAACCTGCATGACAATCGATTGTGAACTAATGACAATCGATTGTGACTGAGGCAGTGTCCATCAAAGTTTTTCAAAACTCAGAATAATCGATTATGAACTAATGGTAATCGATTATGTTGAGACAGTGTCTTCCAGTGATTTTCAAATTTATTAAATAATCGATTGTTACATTGGACAATCGATTGTCAAAGAGACAGTGTCTAAAATGTTTTTCAAAAACTGATAAGTAATCGATTGTTGACTTTGTGCAATTGATTGTGAAGCTGACCGTTGTCGTAAAGTTTTCAAATACCGTCAGGTAATCGATTATTGATTCTGTATAATCGATTGTTTTGATTAAAATCCGGAAAAGATTTTTTGAACGTTATTGGGTAATCGATTATTGATTCTGTATAATCGATTGTTTTGATTAAAATCCGGAAAAGATTTTTTGAACGTTGCTGAGTAATCGATTGTTGATTCTGGACAATCGATTGTTTGTGGTAAAATCTGGAAAGGATTTTTTGAACGTTGCCAGTAATCGATTATGGATTGAAAGTAATCGATTATCAAGCGTAAAATCTGGGATTGAATTTTGATCTAACTGGCAGACAATCGATTGTTGGGGTTTGACAATCGATTGTCAGTGAGTAAAATCAGCAACTCTTAATTGGCAATTAGGCAACGGTAATGCCAAGTTTTTCAACTATAAATACAGCTTCATTTCAGTGTTTTAAACACAACAACATACTACAACTGATCATTAAATTGCTATAAGCTTGCATAATTTTGTTTATCATTTTATATTCAATTTCATAAAGCTTTTGAGAGCCATATTCTTGTCCAAAGTTGTTGTGATCTAGAGCTTACTTCTTTTACTCATATCTACTCATAAAAGAGTATTTTGTTTGAGTGTTTAGTGTTTTATACACTTGTAAGAGAATTGTAATTCTCTTGTTGTAAGGAACTTGTGTTTCCTTGGTTGAAGTCTTGGAGTGTTGTATCTCCGAGCAAAGGTGTTAAGGCTTGTGTCCTTAAGTTGTAAAGGTTTGTTGAGCACCCGTAAGCTTAACAAGTTAGTGGAAAATCTCGAGAGAGTCTCTCGGGGACTGGACTAGCCACGTGTTGTGGTGAACCAGAATATATCGGTGCGTTCTTTCCTTTTTTTTATTTAACGCACTTATTTATTTCCTGCAAATTTTAATTTCCGCAAGTTTACGATAAATTTTTTTATAACGCTATTCACCCCCCCCTCTAGCGTTAAGCGCTTTATCTAACATTAACCTTATGGACATAATGTCTGATTTTAGAGATGAGTGCAGTGTGGAAGGGCCAACCCTTATGTGTCCAAGTTCAGAGGGAGCTTATGGGTCCCAAGGAAAGGCTCACACAAGATGGACAGAACTTAAGTCTAAGATGATGGTGAAATTGCAGGAATAGAGATTTAAAATAGAGTGGGGAAAGGAGAGGCATAATGGGTGATGGAAAACAATAGTGGTAAAGCAAAAAATTAATATTTCCATACAAATGAGGGTCAGAGGTTTGGGAATACATTGCAAAGAGCATATCATTAGGTAGGGATCAGGTTTGGGCATGCAGAACAATAGATGGTGCTGGCATGCCCATAAACCAACTAGAACACATAACATATAGAGGGTATATGGAGGTTATGATCCCAGGAAACCAGGTTTGGGTCATGCATAGCAATGTCCAATGCTGCCATATCCCAACCAACCAAAGATACCAACACATAGGGGATATAGGGGTTTAGGTATCATAAATCATAATAAGTGACTAATAGAATTCATAGATTAGAAAGCATTGATTTAGAATAGAAAGGGGAGATTACAACATGCTTAATAAGGGAACTTGATTAAACACAAGGAAACGAGCAAGGGTGAAGGGAATAGTAAAGAAACATGTTATTGTTGATGCTAAAAATTAATTAGAACATACAAGTAAATATGCAAATACAGAAAGAAAAAGTAAGCAAGCTTCCCACATACTAGCCTTGGCTTTCAGCTAGCTAGGTAAGGCAGCAACACAAATAGCAACAGAGAAAAAAGAGAGATTTTTAGCGGAGTGTGTGTTCTGAACTCAAGTATTTTATTTCTTGTCTTCGTGTCCTTGCAAGAAGAGGGGTCCAAGGTATTTATAACCTTTTGAAAATATGTGAGAAATAAGATAATAAGTAAAATTCAATACAACTATGGAAACAATCATCAGTCAGAATCAATAAACCAAGTGATTCCCCTTTAATTGAGGAATCAATTGTTTAATGGGGCTAACAAATTCATAATAATGAAAGAAAGTCAGTTTGTAGGCAGACTAACTATTTCCATAAAAGAAGTAGTAAAACATTATGTAACCAGTCGAGTCTAAGTACAGAAATATACTTATTTTTGGAAGTAGATTCAGCAAGGTAAAACAAAGAAAGGGATCAATTACTTTAACATGCGAGTGAAATTAGAGTTCACAAAAGAAAAGTTTTGAAATCAATCCCAAGATTGGAAGTCAATCACAGAAGGAAATTCAGCATCTAAATAGAGTTAACAAACACTAGACATGCGAGGCCAAACCTATTGACAAAAGAAACAACATATAATAGTAGCATAAGGTTTAGTAGATAGCAGACGTTCAAAGCATAATAATCAAGTAGGTCAAGTCACATTGAACTAGTAGTGAAGAAAAATAGAGTATCAGAAGAATGCAAAGGGTCTCGCAGTAACAGATGAGAAAACCCTTCTGAAAAGTGAGGGTTTTCAAGCATAGTCGAATTTTAGAGATAGTACAAACCCAGAATCACATAAAGAAAAGAGATTCTGAAATAAAGAACTTCAAATCGAGTCAGGTATTCAAACGAATAGTTTCAAACCCAAAGATATAGGTTTTTTTCAACAATAATCAAGCTTAAAAGATGATAAACAAATAAATCTGACGAATACTTAACCAAACAAGCACTCATCTAACAAACAGCTTCAAAACTCGAATGAGACAAAAAAGAAATTAGGGTCTTAACAACAATCGAGTTTAAAGATGATAAATAAATAAATCAAATAAATACTAGCAAATAGTTTCAAAAACTCGAATGAACCCAAAAGAAATTAGGATTTTCAACAACAATCGTATAGAAGAACTACATGAGCATAACATAGAAAAATCAGAGAAGAGGTTTCAAATAACTTGAAAGAAGAACCCTAATCGAAAAAGATGAAGAATCTCTTTTTAAAGAAAAGTTAAAAAAGCTACAAGAAGACGTTTAATAACTCATGACAAGCATGGATCTACGGTTGATCTGAAAGAAATCGAAATTCTAAGAGATTAGGGTTTCAGAAGAACCCAAAACAACAAGAAAGGTCTTGCAATTACCTATCTAAATAGGAAAATTAAGGTCTGACTAGAATGGCCATGGCTGGCCAGAGAAATGTCAGGGATGTCCAAAGAAAGGTCATCGAGCAAGGGCTATACTAAATCCCTTCAAAGTCTAGTTATGAGACCACAGAACCAAACACGTAGAAGTCACGGAAGGCTGGTCTAGGTCTCCGATGACCTCGAAAGCCATGGATTAGGGTGGTAGCGGCTAAGGTTTGAGGATATTGTATAGAGAATTTGAGAGAGGAGGGATTCAAAGGTGGCGGGGTTGTGAGAAATGATAAGGTTTAGGGGGTCATTTGGAGTTAATTAAGGAAATGGCAACCGATGGCCATTGATCTAAATAATCAACGACTAGGATTTAAAGGTTAGATGGGGATCCGTGTATGGGTGGGGGTTCGGGTATAAGTAGGAATTTTTATGAGGTAATTGGGTTAAAAATAGGGTAGAATTAGGCTATAATTAAAATGAAATATGGCTAGATTTTAAATAGCTATTTTTCCTATTTATTTTATAAAAAATAGTAACTTAAAATATGGACACAAATTGAAAGTAATAAAATGATTTGTAACACATAATTATCAATTTAAAAATATTGTATTTAATTTTTTTAAGTACAAACGCAATTAAATCTTAAAATGGGCTAATATTGTAATTATATGCAATTTAGCTTTAAAAATACTAAATAAATTTGTAAAAATATGAAAAAAATAATTTAGCTATATTTTGGCATAAATAAGAAAGTTCAACAAGTGAATCATCAAAATGATAACTTTTGAAATGGTTATTGGATCTTTATGAATAAAAATAGGGGAATAAATTGATTTAAAAATAATTAAAATTAAGGAAAAATAAGGAAATACTTTGATATACTTATATATGAATAAATATGCCATTTTCAAGGTACTTTACATATAAAATATATATACTGTAAAATTGAGTATCAATAGCTACCCATTTTACCCGGGAAGGATGAAAGAGTTGTCGGGTAAAGATATAACAAAATAGTTTGAAGAAGATAGGTTGTGCCCTGGCTTCTGAGGTGCTTACATATCCCTGGTCTTACTGGATTGGGCTATATGTAGTTCAGGATTCAACGGTGGAGTATGCCGACAGGTATTTTCCAAGAACGGACGCAATATTTTGGTTCAGAGTGAATGAAAGGCTTATGGGAGTAGTTAGATCTAATGTGTCTGTGGGCACTGGATCGGGAATGCTCCTGCCAGGATGGTTGTTGCTTGTCAGTTTACCTGCAAGTAAGTAGTACAAGCATATATTGTGCGTAAATTTAGACATGATGCAAATTTGCGTCGAACCATGAATGTTGTCTTCGGACGGTTATGATAACGTCTTTAGAACATGATGTCCTTGGCTATGAAGCATGTAATAAAGGATTCATAGGCTATGAAATGGTATTCTCGAGCTATGAAAAATGGTGCCTCTGAACCATGATGTATTTGAATAATGATATGCAGAAGATTGGAAGAGATCCTCAGGACATGGCATGGTATTATCGGTCCATGAGGATGGTGCCTCCGAATGATGACACCTTTGGATAAGTTGGCGATATTTTAGCCCATGAAGGATGTAGCAGCATGTGGCGATACTTCAGCCGTGCAATGTGGCGATCTTTCGGCCGTGTAATGTGGCGATCTTTCTGTCGTGCAATGTGGTGATCTTTCAGCCGTGCAATATGGTAATCTTTCAGCCGTGCAATATGGTAATCTTTCAGCCGTGCAATATGGCGATCTTTTAGATGTGCAATACAAATGTATATAGAGGTAGAGCTTAACATCAGAAGGTAAATAGTAGCCTTATGCAAGTTGGAAGGCAAAATGGTAGCCTTATGCAATGCAAATGTAGATAGAGGTAGAGCTTAACCTCAGAAGGTAGAATAGTAGCCTTATGCAAGTTGCAAGGCAGAATAGTAGCCTTATGCAAGTTGCAAGGCAAAATGGTAGCCTTATGCAATGCAAATGCAGATAGAGGTAGAGCTTAACCTCGGAAGGTAGAATAGTAGCCTTATGCAAGTTGGAAGGCAAAATAGTAGCCTTATGCAAATCAAATACAAATAGAGGTAGAGCTTAACCTTAGAAAGCAGAATAGTAGCCTTATGCAAGAAATAAAATAGCAAATGACAGTAGAGTTTTTTAGCTAATAGCAAATTGCGGCGTGGTAATTACTAGGAGCATGGTGACATATGTAGCATCATGGGTGTGTGCTGATAGCAGATGTTGGTAAGTGAAATGGTTCAGAGAATCGTGTTCTTGAACAATGTTTGCTTTGTGGGCGGACAACGTGTTTAATGATTTCTGCATCCAAAGAAAAATTGAAAGTTTTGTAAAAGGGAAGGTTAGTTTGCATTCCTTGGCTCTGCTTGAACTGCTCGTCTTTGACCTAGAGATATCGTCTATATAATTAGGGTAGCGTTGCTAAACAAGGCAATTTCGATGATAAACATGCATGATTTTGTCAAAGTATAACATAAATGTATAATAAAATAGTTTTTAGATGAACCGACAACTGTGACACGGTTCGAGACATTGCAACCTCTCGTGTTACAAAACCTTGAGGGTCTTCCTCAAAATTTTGCCCCAGTTTGATGGGTTGACATTTCTGATTATTGCTTGTGCGACAAACGGCTAAAATTACTTCAAAATTTTGAGGGCCCTTCTCAAAATTCTGCCCCAGTTTCCAATTTCGGGGAAAAATGAAAATTTTATTGAATTGTGACCGAACCCATAGGGATGCCTATGTATTCCCTCTTAATAGGGAATAGGTCAGGCGTAGTTCAATTTACATCATATAAGGAAAACATAAAGATTACATATAGTAACGCTTGACTACATCTGAATTAATCGGCTTTGGATAGATTTCTCCATCCATTTCTGCAAGTATGAGGGATCCTCCTCTCATAACTTGGTGAACCGTTTACGGACCTTCCAATTGGGAGAGAACTTCCCTTTGGCCTCGTCTTGATGCGGAAAAATTTTCTTTAATACCACCTACCCTGGTGTGAACTGTTTGGGCCTGACTCTCTTATTGAAGGCTCTGGACATTCTGTTCTGATAAAGTTGACCATGACACACTGCGTTCATTCTTTTCCCATATATAAGAGCTAGTTGCTCGTGATGGCTCTTTACCCACTACGTATCATCGAGCTCAGCTTTATGTATGATACTTAAGGAAGAAATTTCTACCTCGGTGAGAATGACGGCTTCTGTACCATAAACCAGCATATAGGGGGTTGCCCCAGTTGATGTGCGGACTATGGTGCGATACCCTAACAGAGCAAATGATAATTTCTCGTGCCACTGTTTATGCCTCTATATCATTTTCCTTAATATTTTCTTGATATTCTTATTGGCGGCTTCCACAGCTCAATTTGCAACTTGTAGGCTATAGAATTCTTGTGTCTGATCTTGAAGGTTCACACATAGCTTTCATCAAGTCGTTGTTAAGATTGGAGCCATTATCAGTGATGATCGACTCTAGAATACCGAATCAGCAAACGATACGGTCATGGACAAAGTCTGCCACAACTTTCTTAGTCACTTCTCTATAAGATGTTGATTTGACCCACTTGGTGAAGTAATCAATTGCCACTAGGATGAACATGTGTCCGTTGGGAGCGACAAGCTCAATTGGTCCAATGACATCCATTTCCCAGGCGGCAAACGGTCGTGGTGAGCTTGTGTTAAGCTCGCTCGGAGGTACCTTTATTATGTATGTATGTATATATCTTATAGCGATGGCATTTCTGGACATACTGGTTGTAGTCAATTTCCATAGTCATCCAAAAGTAGCCAGCCCCGAGTATCTTCTTTTTTAGTACAAAACAGTTCATATGTGGACCACAGGTCCCAGCATAAATTTCCTCTAGTATCTTGGATGCTTCATTTTGCGTCGACACACCTTAGTAGTCCCAAGTCACGAGTCCTCCTATACAGGATTCCTACGCAGTGGAAGAAGTTGTTGGACAATCTTTGTAGTGTGCATTTCTAAGTATGATTGTCAAGCTCTGGGCATTCTTCCTTTGCCAAATATTCCTTGATAACATGAAACCAAGGCTCTTCGTCTACCTCTTCTTCAACTTGGGCACAATAAGCTGGCTGATCATGGATCTTTACGAGAATGGGATCAATGAAATTCTTGTCTGGATGTTGTATTATAGATACCAGGGTAGCCAATGCATCGACAAATTCATTCTAGATTCTGGGAACATGCTGGAATTCTGTCTTTGTGAACCTCTTTCTCAATTTCTATACAAGATGCATATACGGGAGTATCTTCGAGTTCTTGGTTGCCCATTCTTCACGCTCTTGATGTATAAGTAGGTCTGAATCCCCAATCACTAGCAACTCTTGCAAGTTCATGTCAATGGCCATCTTGAGCCTTAAGATGCAGGCTTCACATTCGGCCATATTGTTGGTGTAGGGGAATCTGAGTTTGGCAGACATTGGATAGTGCTGACCGGTTTCTGATACTAAACTCGCTCCTATGCCAATTCCTTTGAAGTTCGCTGCTCCATCAAAAAATATTCTCTAACAATCATAGGATTTTGCAATGTCTTATCCTATGAATGATACCTCTTCATTAGGAAAATATGTTTCCAAAGGTTCATATTCTCCATCCATGAGGTTTTCAGCAAGGTAGTCTGCCAATGCTTGTCCTTTGATCGCCTTTGAGTTACGTAATTCACTCAGCAGGATTTCCCAGTTGGCCAGCTTGCCAGTGGGCATGGGCTTCTGAAAGATATACTTTAAAGGGTCCATCCTTGAGATGAGATATGTGGTATAGGCACAGAAATAGTGCCTCCACTTCTGAGCTACCCAAGTCAAAGCACAACAGTTGCGTTCTAAAAGAGAATACCGGGCTTCGTACTGAGTGAACTTTTTGTTGAGATAGTAAATGGATTGTTCCATTATCCCTATTTTATCGTGTTTCCCAAAAATGCAACCGAAGTCTCCATCTAATACTACAATATAGAGTAATAGAGGTCTACCTGGCTCGGGCGTGACCAAGACTGGTATTCCTTGATTCCGTCGAAGGCTTTTTGGCAGTCGTTTGTCCATTTGGTAGCGACGTCCTTCTTCAACATCTTAAATATTAGCTCACATATAACCATGGACTGTGCTATGAACCGACTGATATAGTTAAGTCTTCCCAAGAAACTCATCACATCCTTCTTGTTCTTTGGTAGTGGAAGTTCTTGAATGGCTTTAACATTTGATTGATCGAGTCCTATTCCTCGGCGTCTCACGACAAACACAAGAAACTTTCCGGTAGGAACCCGAAATGCACACTTTGCGGGATTAGTTTCAAGTTGTACCTTCGCAATCTGTTGAAGAACTACCTCAAATCTTCCATGTGATCAATGGACTTCTTGTACTTGATGATGACATCATCCACATATACCTCAATTTCTTTGTGTATCATATTGTGAAAAATGGTATTCATGGTCCTTATGTAGGTGGACCCTACATTCTTCAGGCCGAATGACATCACTTTGTAGAAATATATTCCTCACGGCATAATGAAAGTTATTTTCTCAGCATCTTCCTCATCCATCCAGATCTAATGATAACCGGCGAAGCAATTAACGAATAACTATAGATAGTGCTTGGCATAATTGTCGATTATGATGTGTATATTTGGCTAGGAAAATTCATCTTTTGGACTGGCCCGTTTGAGATCCCGGTAGTCGACGGAGACTCTTACCTTCCTGTCCTTCTTTGGTACGGGTACAATGTTGGCTAACCAAATAAGATATTCTACTACCTTGAGAACCTTAGCTTTGACTTGTTTTGTGACTTCTTCTTTGATTTCAAACTTATATCTGGCTTGAAATTCCTGAGCTTTTGCTTTACCGGTGGATATGTCGGATCAGTTGGCAGTTTATGGGCCACAATAAATGTACTTAGACTGGTCATGTCGTCATATGACCATGCTAATATGTCTTCATATTCCTTTAGAAATTTTGTGTATTCCTTCTTTTCTGTCGGCGACAAGTGAACGCTTATTTGTGGTTCATTGGCATTTTCCGCATTTCCCAGGTTAACAATTTCTGTCTTGTACAGGTTGGACTTAGGTCTGTTCTCAAAGTTCTCAAGTTCTTTGACGATCTCCTCGATAACACTAATAAGAAAATTTGCGGGATTCCACGAAAAGTATATCACTATAAACATGCCTAACTAATATGGACAAAAAGGTCATTCTTGTCATATACACGATGAATGGTTCTGATTACTTTTGTAACATCCGAGCCCCTTATTTCTTCGGGGTAGGAAATATTGCATAGGATTAGGAACATGTGCATGTATTAGGTGTGCTTCCAATGGTTCGGCCTTGTCGACAATTTATGCAACAACTTTACTATGAATATCAACTTTTTCGAAAAGCCTAGGAACGTCTAAACAGATCAGAAATATGAGCCGCTACCATAGCTGCAGCAACTACCTCATTTGAGATGTAACTCCAAGAAGTGCCAATAGGCGATGGGAAATCAACTGTGCACATTTTGTAAGACTTAAATGGATTAGACCAATCAAAAGCAAGAACAATTTGCTTGAACTAAAGCTAGTAAAAATTGTAGGATTAGAAAAATGCAACTAAACAACTTGCAATAATTAAGACTAAACAACTTCTACCAGTTAACTATTGCTAAACAGAAGTTGACATTTAATTCTTACCAAGTAGAACATGGATGACAACATATTACCCTAATACTAAAAGAACTTATGGTAATTTAAGCAACGAGTAGCAACAGTAATCCAAAGCATAGTTCATCGACTTCATTCAAAGAATAGTTCCAGAGGTCACAAAACAAATACTAGTTTGACAAAAACAAAAAATATTTCCAAAGCATAGTTCCAGGGGTAGTTGAGTCAACTTTTAAAATGCTTCATTCTCTCCAAATCTTTAAAGTCTTAAACCTGGAAGAAATTAAGAAAAATATTAAAAATTTTGTAATATATCAGATTTTTTTACAAGTATATTATTTAAAATGGAGAACTTACATAACAACTAATAAACTCTAGCAAACATCGTCGGTGGAAGCTTCTTTGCCAAGATTAGTAAAATCTAATAAGAAAATATATTAACAAGTCAAGCATAAATATATTATTTAACTATCTTAAGAAATACAATAAAATTAATTAAAATATTTATACCTTCCTCGAGTATCTCGAGAAAATCTAAATCTTCCTCAACATTTACAGGAAACGATTCACTCTGAAGCTAATCTTCAAGGCACACTAGAGTTTCAACCAATTTAGGAGTTAATGAACTCCTAAATAAGAATACGCCCTCCCGTACTAAATGCACTTTCAGATGCCACACTTGAAATTGGAATAGCAAGCACATCTCGAGCATCTTAGCAAGAATAGAAAATCTAGGTGAGTTCACCTTCCACCAAACCAAGATATCAAAGTCCGATCTTTCATTTTCAGGATCTTCTGCAAGATACTTTTCCAATTCTGTTTTAGAATCTACACCTCCACTTGCAGCTTTATGTTTCCTTTTCATCTAAAAGTTCACCTAAACCAGGAGTTGAAGAGCTTGACAAAGAGGTAGAAAATTCACCACCAATACTTTTGAAACGGACTTAGGGACATACTCATTAAACAATGAACTCATATAAGTATGAACCCCCTTTTCAATAATTGTCCCTTTATCTCCAAACATATTCTTAAGTACAAAACTAACATTAGTAAACTTGTAGCGAGGATCCAAAACACAAGCAATGAAAATCATTTTGTTCATTTTTGTTGGTTCACCCCAATACTTCTCAATTTATTTCCACATATTTGATGCCGTCTCACTCAAAAGTTTATCTTTAGTTGTTATTAATCGATTTAAGTAAACAACAACTTGACCAATTTCAAGAAAATGAGCATTTGATGTTACATAAATTGACCCGAACACCTTCAAAGTGAGATTATAAAATATTCAAGAAATTGTGCAATTGTCTTTACATCATCCCAATCAGTTCCTGTAAGCAGACCTACAGGTTTTCCATCTGAAATAGCATCAAACATAAGATAACTTGACAAGCCGATACCACGATCATAATATTCTTTAATTGCACGCTCATATTCAATAGCCCTGCTCAACATCAAGTAGGTGGAATTCCACCTTGTAGGAACATCTAAGCATAAAGACGTCTTGACAATATTTTCACTTTCACAGCATTCCTGAAACTTCCTCAACCTAGCAAGAGACTGTCTAATGTATCTGACTGCACATCTAACACGAGCAATAGAAATAATTGACTCTTTTAAACCATCTTTCACAATAAGATTTACAATATGAGCCATGCATCTCATGTGAAGGTGTTGACCATTCATGGAATTGGTTCCCCAATCATTTAATTTGTCAGACAACTTCTCCACGGTCACATCATTTGAACTAGCATTGTCAACTGTGACAGTGAAAATCTTTTGCAAACCCCACTCACGCAAATAATCAATAATACACCTTGCCATATCTTCACCTTTATGACTAGTAATGGAGAAAAGTTAATAATTCTTTTATGCATAATCCATTCACTATCAATCCAATGGGATGTGATGCACATATAGTTAATTTTTGAATAGAAGTCCATGTAGCGGTGGTAAGACTTACTCTTTGACTTGTTCCTTTAAGAAATTTCATTAATTTATTTTTTTCCACATTAAAAAGAGCAAAACAATCCCGTGTAACAGTAGCACGGGAAGGAATCTGAAAACAAGGTTGTGCCGCTTTCATAAAGTTTCTAAAGCCTTCGTTCTCAACAAAACTAAATGGAAGTTCATCAACAATCACCATACGACACAAAGTCATCTTACACCCTTCTTGATCAAATTTCCATGGAATAAGACCACCTTTATTACCCCCCCCCCCCCCCGGGTAATGTTTGAAATTATAATAGTTTTTGACCTTTTTCAATTTTATATGGATTCTTTGGGTATTTATCGATATGACCATTCATTTGTGTCGTACTTTTGCCTTTTGTCTCAAAATATTCTTATCACAAAATCTACATGCATATTAATTATTTCATTTAGCATCAACTTTTTCTTCAAAAAAATCCCATGCCCAAGATCGTTTTCCCCTTTGTTTTGAAACTGTCGAGTGAGTAGTTGCAACCGTTGACTCAGAATCTTTACTTTTATCAGCTACTTTATCAATATTATCATTTTCAGCCATGTGAAGTGAATGAAGAATGTAAGTTACAGTCTTAAACGAGTTGAATGAAGAAAAGCAAGACGAAGTCAGCACTCTTTGCTCTTGACTTAAAAATTATGGCTGGAAAAAATCAATTTGAATAAGTTCCTTATCAAATTAGTAGAAAAGCAGCTTCAGTTGATAAAAATATGATACGAAGTATTATTAGACAATCATTGTTATATAAACAATTATTCAAATTTAATAGCAAAGTCATATTTGTATTTATTCTTTTCGAGACAAAAGAATACTATAATATGAGGCTTACAGTGAGATGAATAACAATAATGAATGATTACAACAAAGAATACATTGATGAACTTGACTGAATATACATAAGAAAAAATACCCCTCCCTAGCATACAAGAAGAATAAAGAATAAATACAAATATGAAATGAAAGAACAAACAAAATGAAGCCAGGAATTTTCCTCGAAAATACAGATATGATACTAATACTATAATAGCAAAGTCATAAACCCTGACCACAAGCTGCTCACAGCAATCAAAAATTCAAGGAAGACCTCTTATCTCTTGATGTTCTAGATAAAGGAACCCTTTTTCACAATTATTTTCAGATATAAAACAAGACAACCCAAGACTTTCAGCAACTTTCAACAAAAAACTGAATTTAAAAGATAAATTAACTGTAATTGTAATTATAGAGAGAAATAATCAAGTAAATATTCAAATACTTGTATACAAAAACTGAACAAATAAAATAGAATATAGAAACAGAAGAAGAAAGATTAGTAGAAAAGAGAGAAAACATATCTGAAAGTCGAAGAAAGCTGCGGGCTGCGGCTATGTCTTTCCGAACGGCAATAATCACGGCGACAGTGGCGTTAGAACAGAGCAAAAAGTCTCTCTGAGTATAAAGCGGCGCTGAAATAATAGGGTTAACTTAGCGGGTTAGGGATTTAACTCTTAAGTGAAGGAAAGGGTACTATTAAACAATAAGGGTATATTTGTTTTTTTACTATCTCTTATCGGTTCATCGATAAACCGAAACTGAAAAGGACAAATTGATATCGAAATCGATAACTCGATAAGGAAATTATTAAAATCAAAATTGATAAATCGATAACAAATAATCGATTTGATTTATTGATAAACTGATTCGAATGCACACCCCTAGTTTAAAGGGTCGTTTGGGATTAATTAAGGTAATTGGTCTAGTGGCCGTTGATCATTTTGATCAACGGCGTGGATTGAACGTGTATGTGGGGACGTTTAATAGAATATGATTTGAGTCGGTTCACATTGCAATTGGATTGGTGTTATTGGGCTTCGAATTGGGTTCAATTGGGTTCAAAATCAGGTTATAATTGAAATAAGATGGGGTTAACTTTTAAATAGCTAAGTTTTTCTATTTGATTTACAAAAAAATAATAAAATAATTTCTGCAAATAAATTAAAGGTACTTAAATGATTTATAGTATGTAACTATCAAACTAAAATATTGGACTTAATTTTTATAGCTATAAACGCAATTAAATCTAGAAGAGGCTAATATTGCGATTATATTCTATTTATAAAAAATATGCAAAAATACATTAGCTATATTTAGTATAAATTGAGAGTTCAATAAATGAATTACCAAAATAATAATTTGAGATTATTATTGGGTGTTTATGAATAAAATAGATGAATAAATTGGTTTAAAAATCTTTAAAAATTAAGAAAAAATGACAAAAAATTTGAACATACTTATACATACACATATATATATATATACACATATATATATATATATATATATATATGCTATTTTGAATATATCTTGCATATTAAAAATATATAGAAAAATTGGGTATCAACATGCTCCTCTACTCACAGCTTGTATGGAAGAACCTTACTCCCGCTCCTTCTCGAAAACAGCACAACAATCTATGTCATTGTCTTCTAGGAACAAGTTTTTTACCACAATGAGTGCTTCTTCTTCCCCTGTCCCATAAATAGTGTCAGTCTGTTGGAAAGTCTGCTCCAAAGGCGGTATTGGGTGTTCTAGTGGATAGTAAGGATACGCCATGGAGGCGGTTAATTGTTGAGTTCTTCCCAAGTGTACTCGTATCCCAAACCGAAAGTAGTACCGTGCTTCTTGAGCTTTATGGGTTTAGTAATCCCAGGAGGTTTTTGCCCAGTCCCTTGTTTGGTTCGTACCCGCTCCAATTCAATATAATCTCGATCTTGTTGTCCCACCATTTATCTTTGTCAACATCATTGACTCGCTCGATGTTACTTGGAACGTCTGCTTCACTCAGCACCTTCAACAGAGCATTTTTGTATGTCTTGGAATTCTGCAACAATGAGAGGATATATATCTACGCTGGTGTTTTGTTTAGCTGGTCGATGACCGAATACTCCTTGGCTGTATCTTCCCCAAAAGGTCATTTGGACCTGTTTCAATGAAGAATGGTCGGTTGGAAGCTTTCTTTCTCAACTCAACTAAGTGTTCCGGGGTATAGACTCTTCCAGTCCTTGTCATACCTTGTGCTGCAATAGTCTCTTCGAACCAGAGTTTGCCTTTCCTCCTAGCCTCGGATGTATAATCCCAAGGAATAGCTTTTGTATGGAATGACAGTATGGTGGTCATCGGCACTTTAATCTGTACGGCTACCTTCACTTCAAATAGGATATGTTCCTTGAGTGGTAAAACTGTAACCTCAAACGGTGCCGGTGTTTTTGTTGATAGCGATGCACAAACTCAAGAGAGATAGACACATCTACCTTAATGACCTCGCACGGTTGAATCTAGACTATGATGGGGTTGAGATTAATTGCTAGCCTTTTTGGATCATCGCCTTCTGCGATCAAGCCGGTGGATCCCTCGGGATTCCAATCATCCTCTACTTCAATCATGTGAACACCCCCGCCTTTGTGGTATGATAAGGGGTTGTCGCGGACATTCAGATTGGCTTCCTTCGCTATAATGACCTTGTTATCAATTAGAGACTGTATCTTGTCTTTTAAAGAGCAACATTCATCGATGGTGTGTCCCTTCATGCCGGAATGATATGCACAAGATTTGTTTAGGTTAACCTACTAAGAAGGGCTCTCAGGGGTTGAAGCAGGGATGCGAGTGACATAACCGGCAGTTTTGAGTATCTCATATAGGTGATCAATGGGTTCGGCAATGGATGTGTATTATTTTGGGGACCTCTGATCAAAATTAGGTCGGGGCCTAGGAAAACTTTGGCGTGCAGGGAGTGATTAGTAATGAGATGGTTGGACATTGTAGGTTTTGTTGCTATGTGTGAGTTGGGAATATCTGGGTGAGGTAAGTTGATTTGAGGGGAGACTTGGTCCTTTGTAATATCATTATGGTCCCCACGTCTCTCTTCTTAGACACACCACCAGATTGCAACGCCTTATTTGTGGCTTGTAAGGCCTCAAAGTTTGTAACCGTGCCGCTTTTGATACCCTCTTCAATTCGTTTCCCCCAGCTTGATGATGTCGAAAAACTTATGATTCATTAGCCATTCATAATATTGCAGGTCCTGAGCCTGGACAAAGAATTTGTTCATCTGTTCCTCCTCTAATGTAAGTCTGGCCTTAGCAGCTTCCAACCTCCAGCGAGTAGCATACTCGCGAAACAATTCTGTAGGCTTCTTCTTCAGATTCTGAATATAGAATACATTTGGCATATTTTCTGTGTTACACCTAGACTTGTCCATAAAATCAAAGGCCATACCTACCCAACTTGACTATTTCTTAGGATCCTAGCTGATGTACCAGGATAGTGCATCTCTTTTCAGACTCCTCGTGAATAGTTTCATGCGGATCCTTTTGTCCTTTCCTACCCCGACCATCTTGTCATAGTATGTCCTCAGATGGACCCTTGGATCACCTGTACCATCAAACATATCGAACTTGGGAGGTTTGTAACCCTCTGGCAGTTCGACATCTGGTTGTATGCAGAGATCTTCATAGTCCAACCCCTTGATACCTTTACTTCCTTCGACGCCTTAGATTCGGTTAGTTAGTTTCTTAAGCTCTTCGGCCAATTTTCTGATGAGTAGATCTTTTTCCTCAGACTCAGGGGTGCAAGATATAGGTTGGGTGGAGAGCGTCAAAGTCTCCACGTAGATAGGATTGTTGTGGTGGCCGGGTATGTGGGTGTGAAAATGGTCATTTGCAGAGTTTGTGGTTCGAGGACGAGTAATGGATGGTTGTTTGGAGTGTGGCAATTGTTGCATTGGTTCTTTGTTGGAATAGTGGGATGATTTGGTTTCTTTTGTGGAGGTATGGGATTTTGACGTTGGGGAAGATGGTGTCAAGGGTGCTGAGGGAGAAGGACATGTTGGCCAGATTTTGAACCTGATAAAGCTCTTCTTGAATTCTCCTCGAGTTGTGACACATATTCATTAGGAACCCGAATACCATGGCCATCAATGGCCTCTACTGTTGTGTTCTCCTTTCTAATGTTCTCCATTTTTCCATTGTTCTTGTTCTTTAGAGGACTTAGAGGGGGAGTAGGTGGAGGGCCCTTGGATCTTGTAAAATAAGATAATGTTGCCAGAGTGCACGGACTATCCTTTATGGGGGCGCGCCCGCCCAGAATAACAAAATAAAAAACTAACAAAAGATAAACAAGTTAGTGAAGATCGTAAAAATGTTGTAATATTTAAACACATAGTGATGGAATTTAAAGTGTGTCCTAATTTGGGAGCCTTGTTGTGCCCGAGGTTGTCCTAGCAACAAATTGATTTGGAGAACTTATAATGCTAAATGCCTCATTTTATTGATAAAAAATAGACGGATCCCAAATTGTCACTAAACAAACAGTAAATGGAGAACACTAATGGTTATTAGCCTTATTACTTAAAGCGAAAAGAAAAACTCCTATCCTACTTGGTCCTAGAAGGACCTTCCTTAGATTCATCATCCCTGGCTCCGTCGAACAGCTTTCCCAACTCGCGAAGTCTCAGCAATAGGTAGGCTCTGGCTAGGTGTACGCCTTCTGTTCCTTCAGAATTTTGGCAACCTTCGACCCTCTTGAGAAACTTTCTCTCCAACTCCAATATGCCTCGTTCCAGGTATCCCAGTCGCTTGTCGGCACTGACAGCCATGCCCTTCGATTCCTCAATCAGCTTCTGGTTGGACTCTTGTATTTCACGGTGATCACTTTCGTACTCCCGGATCCTTTTGCACTGTTGTTTATATTTGACTTGTGTCTTGGCCCTTTCATGTGTGATTCTGTGACCTCAAGCAAACCCTGGCTGGCCCAGACCATCATGATTGTCTTCCAACCAACCTGAGTAGAAAGGAGCGCAACCAGCATGATACCTGTCTGGATCGATGGTATCTCTCCCCATTATGATCTTGCAGTGCCACATATGCTGAGCTTGGAATTTGTATGGACTATCATTATCCTAGAAGTCAGTTCGGAAATGACTCATCTTGTCGACCCTATGTAGAACTTGCTTTATACCGGCTTGTCTCATAACTCAGAGAGGGACGTAAGGATACACTCCCCTCAAACCGATCAATATCAGATAAGGTGCATTTCTAGATCGGGTGATGATTTCCTCGGTCAGAAACCACTCGAACATCCACTGGACTTGTTCTTCGGTTATGTTATCAAATAGCTCTACCCATCATTTGGCATCTTCTGGTTGAGCGAATATTTTGGGCATGTAGTCATTCGCTTTGGATGATGTAAGGCGATGTGATTATCCCAGTCCCTTTGCTAAATCTCTTGTCGATATTCACCACTTTGGAGATGCTCCATAAGCTAAAGTTGAAGTAATAAATTGCAACATTCGAAGTGTTTTGCACCTAGTTGACACTTCTCCAAGGTTCAGTATATGTCATCAATGATCATGGGCACTATGTTGAATGGTTGCCAACCAATCGCTTCCCTATGGGTTTTAGTTACCATGTCTAGCCTAGTGTGGATCCTTTTTTTCTTTGTCAGAATCACGATCAACCACAGGAAACAAAACATAAATACGAAGACCCTTCGATAAATGTGCCCCAAGGATGTAATAGAAAACTCGTCAGGGTAGGTACGATAGGATTTGCTGTGACCGTACCTTTCATATAGATAGTCAAAAGGGGTGTAGGATTTTTTCAAGCATGTCAACTCTAAATTCTTCTTTAACCCCAATATTTTGAGGAAACCCCTGCCTTTACGATTTTCAGGCATCAATAGACCTTGAGTCTCCCTGACTAAACCGGCTAATCCTCCCATATCTTCTAATAGGGGTGTCATTTCAATGCTCCCAAAGCGAAATACATCCCTTTCACAATCCCAAAACAACGTAGCAGCTTCTATGATCTTGTTGTTAGGTTGGATCTCCTAAAGGGATGGAAGATTTTCCAGATATTTTCAGATGAGAGTTTGATCACTAGAGTGAAGATCTTTCCACCAGCTTAGCAGTCTTGGATGGATGTTGGTAACCATGCTGAATACAGGGACCTCGTGCCTCATATTTCTACAAGGCAGATAAGGTTAGGCCCTTGCCCCCATCAGACTCGACTATTTAATACTGACGCATTTTAGTTCCCCAAAAAAATGCACAAAATGGTGGTGATGTCCGTTTGGGTTTAGGGAAACCCAATGGACTTTGGACAAGGTTATCTTAAAGGATCATTATATGGACAACATAACTGACCCGTCCAGGTTTGACCATGATGCATGCATATTTTAAACAGAGTAAGGTTTCTATGGGGTTTTAGACTAGTACCCTTGAGCGGACTACTCAAGGGAAAAGGTGTAGAACCGTCAACTACACCGTTGATCGACTGGTTTTACCGTAAATATACCTTTTCAAATTTAGGGGGTAATAATATAGGAAGGGTGCAACCACTCATTATAACTGTTGCTATGGTATTTGTTTGGCACGAGTGGAATACGATGTTGAGCATGATTATACAATAATTAAAAAGCATGTTGTCACGTATTTGCATGTTAAGAAAGCAGTAAATACAACAATTTATAATTTAAAGAAGCAATAAAGAAAAGAAACGAAAAGATAAGTCAGTTTTGCCTTGTAAAGGAAATTAAACGCTTAAAGAAATTTAAACAAGTAATTGCATACAAAGGGAATGTACAAATTCATAAGAACAATCTAAAATGGTAAAAGCCTAATATCCCCAGCAGAGTCACCATGCTGTCGCGCGCTTTTTTTTTTTCCCTTCTTTATGTCGGGAGATCGGGTTTGTGACATTTTGAGTATAGGGAAACTCGCTCCTTTTGGGAACTATGTTTTGCATTTGAATAGTCGCCACGTAATAATTTATGGTGCATTAGGACACCTACAAGGTTCATTTATAAGTTTTCTTGATAATCAGAGATAGGGTAAGGGCTTGAAATTGTCCTAAGGGTAAGGTGTTAGGCACCCCTAAGAATCCACTAGTGTGGTTCCTGGCCAGATAGTTCTTTGTAAATTTGGTGCAATTAACATGTAAACAGATAATACTCAAATAAGAGGAGATTTTAATACACAAATGTTTGAAAGTAAACAAAGTTTGAAAGTGCAATCATTAAAAGGCTGATCTTTGACAAGAAGTTACAATGCTTTATAGGAAAAGAAAGAGATAGGGGGGAGGGGGTCCTAGCTTTATTTATAATACGGATCACATCAATGCAATACCTTATAATCACTCCTCAAAAAGGGGCTACATGTGGTACTAGCGCACCAGTCATCATACCCGTATCTGTCCTTCCCACCCCGTTAAGGTACTAAAGTGCAGATTGGTCTCGACCACTATTGCATGCTATTACCCGTTCTATTCCTATCAGTCTCGGAGGAACTTAGGACTACTTATTCTAAAGGAAAGGGATATTAGGCTGATTTCAAAGTTTTAAAGGTAAAAAAAGTTAAGGCAACATACAAAACATATAGGACTGCACATTAAAATGGGGAGCACATAAAACACTAAAGGCTCGTATATACCTCCTTAGACAAAGCAACCAAATAGCATGACTCAAGCAACAATCAAGGTCTGTATCTAAAAATACTAAGGTAATGGATTTGAATTGTTGAAGCAGACCAATTTATTACATAACTCAGACAAGAAGTCTGAATCAGGTCTGCCTGCTAGTTGTAGCAATTACTAGTTAACAAAAGCAGGCTCAGTTTCATTTATTGTTATTACCTAAGGTTTGCCTAAGTGTTTGGGTGGTAAAACAGTAACAAATTTTAAAAAGTGAACGACTTGAGATCCTATAGGCATGTTTGCTAAGGAGATTAGGTTATTTAAAAACTGGTTTAGAATAAAGTCGATTTTAAATTAGGCTAGTTTCAGATTCTACAGATGATGGTATCCACTATTCAGACTAGTTGAATAAATTGAATAATTTTAACCCCTATAGGCATAATATCTAAATGCTGATTTTATCCTCTATAGACATGATATCTAATTACTGATTTAATCCTCTATAGACATGATATCTAGTTGAATGATTTTAAACTCTATTGACAGTATATCTAATTGCTGATTTAATCCCCTATAAACACGATAACTACTTGAATGATTTAAGACCCTATAGACATGATATTTAATTGAACGCGAAGTGGAAACAGGCTGGATTTACTTCCAATAGACATTATTTCTAAAAAGGGTACTGGTTCTTAACTGTTGGAAACACGTTCTCAATGCAATATACTAAAACGTGTGTTCTTTTGTATAGGTTTTGATGAATGACAAACGAAGCAAAAATTGATATATGACGAAGTTCAAGAAACAAGCGCACAATTGATATACAACGAGATTCAAGCTCAAGACAAAGTTTTATAGTTTAATTGAGTCATTCTTAATTGTGATCTTGATCCTACAACTTGACTCGTAGCATGGCTTCTCTCATAAAACTATTTTCCAAAATCATGCATATTTAATTTAATGTCAAATGATTTTAAATCATGCATATTTACAGTAGTCAAAATAATTTTTAGACATGCCTTAAAAATCTGGACTAAGATAATCGATTATGTACTTATGACAATCGATTGTTTTTAAGCCAAGACTGCATGACAATCGATTGTGAACTAATGACAATCGATTGTGAGTAAGACAGTGAACATCAGGTTTTTCAAACCTGCATGACAATCGATTGTGAACTAATGACAATCGATTGTGACTGAGGCAGTGTCCATCAAAGTTTTTCAAAACTCAGAATAATCGATTATGAACTAATGGTAATCGATTATGTTGAGACAGTGTCTTCCAGTGATTTTCAAATTTATTAAATAATCGATTGTTACATTGGACAATCGATTGTCAAAGAGACAGTGTCTAAAATGTTTTTCAAAAACTGATAAGTAATCGATTGTTGACTTTGTGCAATTGATTGTGAAGCTGACCGTTGTCGTAAAGTTTTCAAATACCGTCAGGTAATCGATTATTGATTCTGTATAATCGATTGTTTTGATTAAAATCCGGAAAAGATTTTTTGAACGTTATTGGGTAATCGATTATTGATTCTGTATAATCGATTGTTTTGATTAAAATCCGGAAAAGATTTTTTGAACGTTGCTGAGTAATCGATTGTTGATTCTGGACAATCGATTGTTTGTGGTAAAATCTGGAAAGGATTTTTTGAACGTTGCCAGTAATCGATTATGGATTGAAAGTAATCGATTATCAAGCGTAAAATCTGGGATTGAATTTTGATCTAACTGGCAGACAATCGATTGTTGGGGTTTGACAATCGATTGTCAGTGAGTAAAATCAGCAACTCTTAATTGGCAATTAGGCAACGGTAATGCCAAGTTTTTCAACTATAAATACAGCTTCATTTCAGTGTTTTAAACACAACAACATACTACAACTGATCATTAAATTGCTATAAGCTTGCATAATTTTGTTTATCATTTTATATTCAATTTCATAAAGCTTTTGAGAGCCATATTCTTGTCCAAAGTTGTTGTGATCTAGAGCTTACTTCTTTTACTCATATCTACTCATAAAAGAGTATTTTGTTTGAGTGTTTAGTGTTTTATACACTTGTAAGAGAATTGTAATTCTCTTGTTGTAAGGAACTTGTGTTTCCTTGGTTGAAGTCTTGGAGTGTTGTATCTCCGAGCAAAGGTGTTAAGGCTTGTGTCCTTAAGTTGTAAAGGTTTGTTGAGCACCCGTAAGCTTAACAAGTTAGTGGAAAATCTCGAGAGAGTCTCTCGGGGACTGGACTAGCCACGTGTTGTGGTGAACCAGAATATATCGGTGCGTTCTTTCCTTTTTTTTATTTAACGCACTTATTTATTTCCTGCAAATTTTAATTTCCGCAAGTTTACGATAAATTTTTTTATAACGCTATTCACCCCTCCCTCTAGCGTTAAGCGCTTTATCTAACATTAACCTTATGGACATAATGTCTGATTTTAGAGATGAGTGCAGTGTGGAAGGGCCAACCCTTATGTGTCCAAGTTCAGAGGGAGCTTATGGGTCCCAAGGAAAGGCTCACACAAGATGGACAGAACTTAAGTCTAAGATGATGGTGAAATTGCAGGAATAGAGATTTAAAATAGAGTGGGGAAAGGAGAGGCATAATGGGTGATGGAAAACAATAGTGGTAAAGCAAAAAATTAATATTTCCATACAAATGAGGGTCAGAGGTTTGGGAATACATTGCAAAGAGCATATCATTAGGTAGGGATCAGGTTTGGGCATGCAGAACAATAGATGGTGCTGGCATGCCCATAAACCAACTAGAACACATAACATATAGAGGGTATATGGAGGTTATGATCCCAGGAAACCAGGTTTGGGTCATGCATAGCAATGTCCAATGCTGCCATATCCCAACCAACCAAAGATACCAACACATAGGGGATATAGGGGTTTAGGTATCATAAATCATAATAAGTGACTAATAGAATTCATAGATTAGAAAGCATTGATTTAGAATAGAAAGGGGAGATTACAACATGCTTAATAAGGGAACTTGATTAAACACAAGGAAACGAGCAAGGGTGAAGGGAATAGTAAAGAAACATGTTATTGTTGATGCTAAAAATTAATTAGAACATACAAGTAAATATGCAAATACAGAAAGAAAAAGTAAGCAAGCTTCCCACATACTAGCCTTGGCTTTCAGCTAGCTAGGTAAGGCAGCAACACAAATAGCAACAGAGAAAAAAGAGAGATTTTTAGCGGAGTGTGTGTTCTGAACTCAAGTATTTTATTTCTTGTCTTCGTGTCCTTGCAAGAAGAGGGGTCCAAGGTATTTATAACCTTTTGAAAATATGTGAGAAATAAGATAATAAGTAAAATTCAATACAACTATGGAAACAATCATCAGTCAGAATCAATAAACCAAGTGATTCCCCTTTAATTGAGGAATCAATTGTTTAATGGGGCTAACAAATTCATAATAATGAAAGAAAGTCAGTTTGTAGGCAGACTAACTATTTCCATAAAAGAAGTAGTAAAACATTATGTAACCAGTCGAGTCTAAGTACAGAAATATACTTATTTTTGGAAGTAGATTCAGCAAGGCAAAATAAGGGAATGGATCAATTACAAAATGCGAGTGAAATTAGAGTTCACAAAAGAAAAGTTTTGAAATCAGTCTAAAGATTGAAAGTCAATCAAAGAAAGAAACTCAACATATAAACAGAGTGCACAAATACTAGACATGTGAGGCCAAACCTATTGGCAAAAGAAACAACATATAATAGTAGCACAAGGTTCAATAGACAGAAGACGTTCGAAGCATAATAATCAAGTAGGTCAAGTCACATTGAATCTGTAGTGAAGAAAAATAGAGTATAAGAAGCATGCAAAAGGTCTTGCAGTAACAAATGAGAAAACCCTTCTGAAAAGTTAGGGTTTTCAAGCATAGTCGAGTTTTAGAGATAGTGAGAACCTAGAATCACATAAATAAAAGAGATTCCAAAACAAGGAACTTTAAACCGAGTCAGGTATTCAAACGAACAATTTTAAACCCAAAGATATAGGTTTATTTTTCAACAATAATCAAGCTTAAAGGATGATAAACAAATAAATCGGAGAAATACTTAACCAAATAGACATTTATCTAACAAAGAACTTCAGAACTTGATTGATACTCAAAAGAAATTAGGGTTTTAACAATAATCGATTTTAAAGATGATAAACCAAAAAATCAAACAGATACTAGCAAATAGTTTCAGAAAACTCGAATGAACCAAAAATGAATTAGGGTTTTCAACAACAATCGTATAGAAGAACAACATGATCAGAACATAGCAAAGTCAGAAATGTACTAAAATTAGAGAAGAGGTTTCAAATAAATTGAAAGAAGAACACTAATCGGAAAAGATGAAGAATCTTTTTTTTAAAGAAAAGTTAAAGAAGCTTCGAGAAGATGTTTAAAAACTCATGACAAACATGGATCTAAGGTAGATATAAAACAAATCGAGAAGGCTAAGAAATTAGGGTTTCAGAAGAACCTAAAACAACGAGAAAGGCCTTGAATATTACCGATCTAAACAGGAGAGTCAAAGGTCTGACTTGAATGGCCATAACGGGCCGGAGAAAGGTCAGGGATGACTGAAAATAGATCATCGATTGGACCAAATTTCATCAGAGTCTGGGCGTGAGACCATAGAACCAAACACATAGAAGCCATGCAAGGCTGATATAGGTCTCCGATGACCTCGAAAAGCCATGGATTAGGGTGGTAGCGGCTAGCGTTTGAGGGTGTTATAGAGAGGATTTGAGAGAAGAGGGATTCAGAGGCTGCGGTTTGTGAGAAATGATAAGGATTAGGGGTCTTTTGGAGTTAATTAAAGAAAGGGTAGCTGGTGGCCGTTGATCTAAATGATCAACGACTAGGGTTTAAAAGGTTAGGTGGGCATTCAAGTATAGGTCGTTTAATTGGGTTGGGGGTAGGGTATGAGTAGGAATTGGACCAGCGTAATTGGGTTTAAATTGTGGTAGAATTAGGCTACAATTGAAATAAAATCTGGCTAGATTTTAAATAGCCATTTTTCTCATTTAATTTATAAAAGATAGTAAATTAAAATCTAAAAATAAATTAAAAGTACTAAAATAATTTGTAACATATAATTATCAATTTTAAATACTAGATTTAATTTTTATAAGTACAAATACAATTAAATCTTAAAAAGGACTAATATTACAATTATATGCAATTTAACTTTAAAAAATACTAAATAAATTTATAAAATTAGCTATATTTTTGCATAAATAAAATTTTTTATTAAGTGAATCATCAAGATGATAATTTTAGAAATAATTATTGGATCTTTATAAATAAAAATAGGGGAATAAATTGATTTAATTACTTTTTTAAATTAAAGAAACACTTGGATATACTTATATATGCTTACATATGTCATTTTAAAGGTACTTTGGATATAAAATACAAATAGAAAAAATATGGGTATCAACACCCACACCATCCTTGAGTAATCATCCATCAAAGTCATAAAAACATGGCACCACTCTTGGAGGGAACTCTATTGGACCCCACATGTCAGAGTGTGTATAATCTAACTTGTCTCTGGTCTTGTGCTCGGTCTTCTTGATGAACTTTATCCTTATTTGTTTACCAAACACATAATGCTCACAAAAATTCAAAACTTGATTCTTGTACCCATTTAACAAATTCTGCTTATTTAACAAAGACAATCCACTATCACTCATATGGCCAAGTCATAAGTGCCACAACTGAGATTGACTCAGATCACCGCAGAAGCTACAACAGCTTCCCCTTCAACTACACTAGCCTGAATATGATACAATTTAGAATGTAGTTTATCTTTCATGAATACCATGGAGCCTTTACACACTTTAAGTATTTCATTCTCGGAGTAAAATTTATACC
>JAXGFW010000221.1:0-46000 GCA_034376525.1 Nicotiana benthamiana
ACGTACAGTTGTTACTTGCAGCTGCAGCATTATCGAGATTCACATAGAAATGTTTCTTGAATATGAGAATTTTGATGATGATGCGTCAGCAATGATGACTTCTTTCTCCAATGAAACAGCAAAAGGGAGATGTTTCTTCATCTGATTTTATGAGATGATTCGTTTGGATAAGGCGTAGTAGTTAGAACTGCTTTGCTTGTAAATTTCTATAACGATTTTCTTTTCCCCGGTCACTGCTTCTTTTTAAACTAAGGATATCGAAACAATGTTTCTACCTCACACAAAGTAGAGCTAAGGTCCGGATATACTCTATCCTCTACAGATCTTACCTGTGAGATCGTACGGGTATATTATTGTGTTGCTGTATTGTTTGTTTCTAAGGAATTAATATTGGTAAAATTAGCAATGGTGTGTTGATTATAATCCCCCGCTATGATCTATTCCAAGACATTCTATGTTCAATCGTTGTATTATTGTGACGCCCTGTAAATTTTGTGACTGATTATACAAAATAAAAATGTCATCTTTGATCAATTTAAACCATATAAAGTTGTTGGAGATAGTAGAATTCATACAAATAATATGGTGAAAATTCGGAAGTGGGTTTGAGTTAGTTAGAAAGGATTCTTGATCTGGAGTTATTGTCCTGATTAGAGTTATTTTAATAAAGTAGTTAGAAATACTTACAGAATGTTATGAAATAATATAAAAGACAAGAACAATAACTCAAGAACAAGAGCAATAGAGAGAAGAGTAGAGAGAGTTCTTCTTACTGATACTTAGAGAATGTTAGGAGTGATTTACAATGGTAGAGGGCACCTCTATTTATAGGGAGGAGGATGATTTAGCTACCATTAATAGGACTCTAGAATCTCTCTAATTAAAGACATTCACCTTAAATAGAAGTGTATTTATAACACTCCCCCTTGAATGTCTATTCAATGATGTGCCTCGTTAAAACCATAAAACAAAACCCAATGGGAAAAATTAAAGTAAGGAAAAAGAGTACACATGTTTGAATATGCGCCTATTGGTTGCCTCGTTAAAAACCTCGCAAGGAAAACCCGGTGGGACAAAACCTTGTAAGGGAAAAAGAGTGCAACGCGCATTAACTCCCCCTGATAAGAACATCAATTTATGTCCTTAAGTCTTCGCATCCCGATCTTGTGAACTAGCTTCTTGAAGGTTGACTTCGGTAGAGATTTTGTGAACAAATCAGCCATATTTTCGCTTGAACGAATCTGTTGAACATTGATATCACCATTCTTTTGAAGATCATGTGTGAAGAATAACTTTGGTGAAATATGCTTTGTTCTATCTCCTTTTATGAATCCTCCCTTCAATTGAGCTATACATGCTGCATTGTCTTCATACAAAGTTGTGGGTAGTTTATCACACTTCAAACCACATTTGTCTTGGATATGATGTATTATCGACCTTAACCACACACACTCCCGACTTGCTTCATGAATAGCAATTATCTCGGCATAATTAGATGAAGTAGCCACAATTGATTGCTTAGTCGATCGCCAAGATATGGCGGTTTCTCCACAGGTAAACACATAACCCGTTTGAGATCGAGCCTTGTGTGGGTCGGACAAATATCCAGCATCAGCATAACCAACAAGATCCGGGCTGCAATTCTTGCCATAAAATAAGCCCATATCGGTAGTTCCCTTTAGGTACCGCAATATGTGTTTGATCCCATTCCAATGTCTCCTCGTAGGAGCCGAGCTAAACCTTGCTAAGACATTAACTGAAAAGGATATGTCAGGTCTTGTAGTATTTGCAAGATACATTAGTGCGCCAATTGCGCTAAGATATGGTACTTCAGGACCAAGTAGCTCTTCATTCCTTTCTTGTGGTCGGAATGGATCTTTGTTCACATCAAGTGATCGAACAACCATCGGTGTACTTAAAGGATGTGCTTCATCCATGTAAAACCGTTTCAGTACCTTTTCTGTATAGGTAGATTGATGAACAAAAATTCCGTTTGCCAAATATTCAATTTGCAAACCAAGACATAGTTTAGTCTTTCCGAGATCTTTCATCTCGAATTCATCCTTTAGATAATCAATTGCCTATTGGAGTTCTTTAGGGGTTCCAATAAGGTTTATGTCATCAACATATACGGCAAGTACAACAAATTCCGATGTTGTTTTCTTTATAAAAACACACGGGCAAATGGCGTCATTTGTATAGCCTTCTTTTAACAAGTACTCACTAAGACGATTATACCACATTCGTCCAGATTGCTTTAGACCATACAAGGATCTTTGCAATTTAATTGAGAATATTTCCCGAGATTTCGAATTGTGCGCGTTTGGCACCTTGAGTCCATCGGGAATTTTCATGTATATCTCATTATCAAGTGAGCCATAAAGATAGGCAGTAACCACATCCATTAAGTGCATGTCAAGCTTTTCATGGACAGCAAAACTTATGAGATAACGAAAGGTTATCACATCCATTACAGGCGAATATGTCTCTTCATAATCGACACCAGGCCTTTGAGAAAAACCTTGTGCAACAAGACGTGCCTTATATCTTTGTACCTCGTTTTTCTCATTTCTTTTGCGTACAAAGACCCATTTATAGCCGACAGGCTTAACACCATTAGGTGTTTCAACTATAGGGCCAAAAACTT
Organism: Nicotiana benthamiana; assembly: GCA_034376525.1. Lineage (NCBI taxonomy): Eukaryota > Viridiplantae > Streptophyta > Magnoliopsida > Solanales > Solanaceae > Nicotiana > Nicotiana benthamiana. The sequence goes on from JAXGFW010000221.1 coordinate 2,648, forward strand.
CACGTTTTGCCAGCGAATTCAATTCTGATTGAATTGCTTCTTGCCACTTTGGCCAATCCTGTCTTTTTCGACATTCTTCAACAGATTGAGGTTCGAGATCCTCACATTCTTGCATAATGCTAGATGCTACATTATAAGCAAAGGCATTATCCACCACAATATCCACTCGATTAATATTTGCCTCAATATTAATTGGATTTAGGGATAGTTCCGTATTTTCCAGAGTCTCGGGCTCAATGGATTCTTCATGAATCTCAGAATTTGTTAAATCATGAGATTCTTTCGTGGTGTCATTTTGATCGTTCTTTTTCCTCTTTCTAGGATTTCGATCTTTGGAACCTAATGGTCTGCCACGCTTCAGGCGTGCATTCGACTCATTGGATATGACACTAGATGATTGTCCAACAGGGACATCAATACGGATTGGAACATTTTCCGCAGGAATGTGGGATTTCGTTATCCTTTTCAAGTCCGTAAATGCGTCAGGCATTTGATTTGCTATTCTTTCCAAATGGATAATCTTTTGTACCTCTCTTTCACAAATAGAGGTATGTGGATCAAGATGAGATAATGATGCATTTTTCCACAAAATTTCCCGTTTGGTTTCACCAACTTCTCCCCCTAATTTTGGGAAAAGTGTCTCATCAAATCGACAGTCTGCAAATCGTGCAGTAAACAAGTCGCCTGTCAATGTTTCGAGGTAGCGAATGATGGAGGGCGATTCAAACCCAACATATATTCCTAACCTTCTTTGCGGACCCATTTTGGTGCGGGATGGCGGTGCAATAGGCACATATACTGCGCATCCAAAAATTCTTAAATGGGATATATTGGGTTCATGACCCAAAACCAATTGCAACGGGGAATACTTGTGGTAATTCGTCGGTCTGAGACGAATTAGCATTGCTGCATGTAAGATGGCGTGACCCCATACCGAAGTGGGCAGCCTCGTTCTCATAAGTAATGGCCTTGCAATAAACTGCAGGCGTTTAATTAACGATTCTGCAAGACCGTTTTGAGTGTGAACATGAGCTACAGAATGTTCAACTTTTATCCCGATTGATAAACAATAATCATTAAATGCTTGGGATGTAAACTCAGCAGCATTATCCAGTCTAATGGACTTGATTGGATTATCTGGAAATTGTGCTCGTAGTCGAATTATTTGTGCCATCAATTTCGCAAACGCAAGGTTGCGTGATGACAACAGGCACACATGAGACCATCTACAGGATGCGTCTATCAAGACCATGAAATACCTAAACGACCCACTAGGTGGGTGAATAGGTCCACAAATGTCCCCTTGTATACGTTCCAGAAACGTGGGTGACTCAGTCCCAACCTTTGTTGGTGATGGCCTGATAATCAACTTGCCTTGATAACACGAAGTGCAAGGATATTCATTATTCGAAAGAATTTTGAAATTCTTTAACGGATGCCCATATGAGCTTTCTATAATCCGTCTCATCATGACCGATCCTGGGTGTCCCAATCGATCATGCCAAAGTACAAAGGCATTGGAATCAGTAACCCTTTGGTTTACTGTTGAATGTGCCTCAATTGCACTAATTCTTGTCCAATACAGGCCACAAGATAAAGACGGGAATTTCTCAATAACCCTCTTTTGGCCGGAGACATTCTTTGTGATGACGAGATATTCAATATTATCTTCATCCATTGTCTCAATATGATAGCCATTCCGGCGTACATCTTTAAAACTCAACAAGTTTCTCTTAGACTTGGAGGAGAACATTGCATTCTCTATGATTAACGTCGTGCCCTTGGGCAGAGTTACAATTGCTCTTCCGGAGCCTTCAATCAATTTACTACTTCCAGAGATTGTAGTAAAGTTTGCCTTACACATATTTAGTTGAGAGAAATACTTCCTTTCTTTGAGTATTGTATGTGTAGTACATGAATCAACTAGGCAAATACTTTTACAGTTGGATGTTGATCCAAGTTCGCTTTGTGAGATATCCATATTTGCTATCCCATAGTTTGACATACAAAAGAGATACAAGAACATAAGAATAAACAAGTTCAATTCTTTTGTGTCACATAATATTTTCAAAATCTGCTGCTAACAGTTGACTAACAAAATCAGATATGTTATCCATTACTTTGCAGTTTGAAAATTTCAGTTTAAACGTTTTCTTCAAACAATCGATTGTTAAACACAAACAATCGATTGTTGAACATTGACAATCGATTGTTAAACACACACAATCGATTATTCGCTATTTTGAAAAACTTCAGATCATACTGTCTTAAGACAATCGATTGTTATGCATAGACAATCGATTGTTGGCTATTTTGAAAAATTCCAGAGCACACTGTTTTGAGACAATCGATTGTTAAGTATAGACAATCGATTGTTGGCTATTTTGAAAAATTCCAGAACACACTGTTTCAAGACAATCGATTGTTATGCATAGACAATCGATTGTTGGCTATTTTGAAAAATTCCAGAACTGTTTCAAGACAATCGATTGTTAAGTATAGACAATCGATTGTTGGCTATTTTGAAAAATTCCAGAACACACTGTTTCAAGACAATCGATTGTTATGTATCATAGACAATCGATTGTTGGCTATTTTGAAAAATTCCAGATTATATTGTCTTATCGACAATCGATTGTTAGACAAAGACAATCGATTGTGGATGATTTTTGAAAAATTCCAGATTACACTGTCTTAACGACAATCGATTGTTAGCCAAAGACAATCGATTGTTGATCAATTGTTTTTCAGCTTTAATACGAAAATAGTAGATAATCGACCAGTTTTTCAGGCTAGTCGATTACCCCTACTGGAAAATAAAAATATTATTGATATTTGAGCATATTGAAGATATTCTAAAGAACTACTGCTAACATTGTATCATGAACTAACTAATACGAGCTAATACTAATGACTATTAGTTTATTCACTAACTAATACAAATAAGTAGAACAAAATCAAATAACTCCATCTTCTTTCATCACGGACCCATCGCCGATTAGGTGGTCTATTTTCCCCTCGGGTTGCTCAAAGAAGTCTGCCACATCCAGGTGGGTGATGTCCTCATCGTCGTCATAGACAAAATTTGTTTCAGGGCCTTTTCTCTTTCGAGATGCTTGATAAAGGTCAACCAAGTGTCTTGGTATACGGCAAGTCTTTGACCAGTGCCCTTTCCCACCGCAACGATAACATATAGTTTCTGAACCATTTGCCGTAGGATCTTCATGACCCCGTTTCTGCTTTCGGCGGCTATCTCTCCTTGGGGGTTGACGGACTTCATTGGAATTTCTTCCTTGTCTACGTCCCTGGTTATGACCCCGTTTATGACCATGACCATGGCCCTTTCCATGTTTGGCATAATGAGAGTACACCTTATCTGCTTCAGGCAGTGGTGTGGACCCAGTGGGTCGATTTTCATGATTTCTCATGAGCAGGTCATTATTTCGCTCAGCCACTAGTAGAAGAGAAATCAGTTCAGAGTACTTTGTAAAGCCTTTCTCTCTGTACTGTTGTTGCAGTACTATATTGGAGGCATGAAACGTTGTAAACGTTTTCTCAAGCATATCATAATCGGAGATATTATCCCCGCATAGCTTCAATTTAGAAGTAATTCTGAACATTGCAGAATTATATTCAGAAACGGACTTAAAGTCCTGGAGCCTCAGATGAGCCCAATCATATCGTGCTTGTGGCGTGACCAACTTCAGGTTGTCATATCTCTCCTTTAAGCCGTTCCACAAGACGAGTGGATCCTTGACGGTGAGATATTCAATCTTCAAACCTTCATCAAGGTGATGGCGCAAGAAAATCAAGGCCTTCGCACATTCTTGGGTGGATGCTTTTTCTCTATCTTTGATGGTGTCTCCGAGACCCATAGCATCTAAGTGGATTTCAGCATCCAACACCCATGTCATATAGTTCTTGCCCGAAATTTCAAGGGCAACGAACTTTCTTTTCGTAATGTCAGACATAATCGAAAATTAAATTAGGAAGAGGGAAATACCTTAGATTTCTCGAGAATGGTTCTTGAGACGGTAGAGTCTCGTGCTGATAACGTGTTATGAAATAATATAAAAGACAAGAACAATAACTCAATAACAAGAGCAATAGAGAGAAGAGTAGAGAGAGTTCTTCTTATTGATACTTAGAGAATGTTAGGAGTGATTTACAATGGTAGAGGGCACCTCTATTTATAGGGAGGAGGATGATTTAGCTACCATTAATAGGACTCTAGAATCTCTCTAATTAAAGACATTCACCTTAAATAGAAGTGTATTTATAACACAAAAATAATTATAATTATTTATTTGGATGTAAGTGCCGAAATATGTATTTATAATTAAGCAATAATATTTATATATTGAGAATTATAAAGTATGTAATGAAATACTAAGCCAGCTACTTTTTCTTATAGTATGGTGGTCTTCAATGACACCTACAGGTGAACAAAGTAGAATTTTCATTTGATTTTTGGCAATCATTGGTTAATAATATTTGTAGAAAACTTATAAAGAAGCATTGATTACAGAGACAAAAACGAAATGCTAAGAGAAGCTAAATTCCTTGAATATTCTTTTCTTAACTTTGTGATTATTGTTCATTGGACGTTGATTTTAGTATATAGCATATGTAAATTATGACAACATATAGTGAGTTGCATAGTTATATCAGGATATGATTTTCACCTTTAAATTCATGGCATGAGTTGTTAGAATATTGAGGCTTAGCTCTAAGTTTGAAATTTAGGGAATATGAGATTTGACCCGCCAATTGATATCAAGATTGAGTTGTGACATCGTTTATCAATATGTTGTATAGATTGAGATCATTGAATGCTATTTGGTTTGTGTTTTAGATTTTGAAAGGTTGGAAAGCTTCTGATTAGCGAAGTAAGAAAGACTTTAAATTTTAATGATTGTTTTTTCGAACCCCGTTTGAAAATATATTTTATCTCCCTGGTCCATGTGTTGGTACAAGATTGCACTTTGCATAATCGGTAGTCTTTGACTAGCCACGAGTATATGATTTTACGAGGAAAAAAAATATTAAAATTATTTTATAAGTTGTTTGATAGTGTAATACAGCTGTGAGCCATGAGGGTGTGATATAATGGTTTGATACGGCCGTGAGCCATGATGTTGGGTATTGTGTATGCCTTTGTACATCACCAGAGCATTGTGTATGCTTCTTGATATAATTGGGCCATTGTGTATGCCTCGGTGGGCATCGTATGTGCCCCATCATATATTTGAGGTATTGTGGTGTTGTCGTGAACTTGTCAGGGTGTTGATTAATTTTCTTCACCGCCGTTTTATGACAAGTCCTTAGTGTGAATCGTATTGAGATGTAAAGTGTTTCCCTCTAAATATTGGTTTAAACTTTATTGAGTATTATATTGTGAATTGATTTCTGTGCATATTATGTATATGCCTGGTTTGTGTTTTTGACACTTGTTCTAAGTGTTTGGGGGGTATTCAAAATGGCGTGTCGAGAATTTTACTAAATTATATTTACGTATAACTTACATCTTATTTGCACGTCCATGCAGATACTACTCGTGACGATAGAACTAACAGTTGACGATTTTTCTAAAGTTGATCCAGTTATTGATATGAGTCATCGTATTATTGGAGGCTTCCAAAAGAGTATTTATTATATATTTATACGATGTCTCTTATGGAGTTTACACACCTGATTTTGAGTCTTTTGTAATTCTCTTAGATGACCATGGTCTAGAGTGTTATTCCTCCATTTTGGTTGCTATTATCCATAAATATTTATGGAATAATTTAGATAATTAATCATTTGAATTTAATTATTGAAATGTTAGGAACTTGCATACATTTTGGTTGAATTTTGTATAAATGTTAAGTTTATGGTATAAGGTGGTTCGCTTAGCGGGTAGTATTAATTGAGTGCCAATGACTTTTAGAGAGTATTTTGGGACGTGACAAATATTTTGGCCCATCTGCCACAGGTAAGCATCATAGCATGTATTGAAATTATTTTACAAAATACTGTTTCAAACCAAAAAGGAAAAGAAAAATATTGATGTATATTGGAAGATGCGGTCTACTAGCAGTAAGATAGAGAAGAGATCCGATCATACCTCGATACTTTTTGATGTCTACTTCCTTACCTTTCTCATCTTTGTCAAGATGGTCAAATGTACTCATTGGGGTGGCCATTGCTTTGGCGTTGCTTATTTCAAAACGATTTAGCAACTCCTTGCAATATTTGGAGTGGCAAATGAAAGTTCCCTCTTTCATTTGTTTCACTTGTAGCCCCAAGAAGAAGTTCAGCTCACCCATCATTGACATTTCAAATTCGCTAGTCATTAACTTAGAGAATTCCTCGCATAGAGAGTCATTAGTAGCACCAAAAATAATATCATCGACATAAATTTGAACTAATAGAATGTCATTGTTTTTATTTTTGATAAAAAGTGTGGTGTCAACTTTCCCCCTTTCAAATCCATTGTCTAAGAGAAATTTACTTAGACGTTCATACCAAGCTCGAGGAGCTTGTTTAAGACCATATAAAGCTTTCTTAAGCTTGAAGACATGGTCGGGAGATGTAAAATCTTCAAAACCCGGGGGTTGTTCAACATACACTTCCTCTTGAATAAACCCATTGAGGAAGGCACTTTTGACATCCATTTGAAATAATTTGAAATTCATAGATGATGAAAAAGCAAGTAATAAACGAATGGCTTCTAGGCGTGCAACGGGTGCATAGGTTTCTTCATAGTCAATGCCTTCTTCTTGATTATATCCCTTAGCAACTAGCCTAGCTTTGTTTCTAGTGATTATACCATTTTCATCTAATTTATTCCGAAAAACCCATTTCGTGCCAATTATAGTGTGATTATCGGGTCTTGGCACCAATTCCCAAACATCATTACGTTTGAATTGGTTAAGCTCCTCTTGCATTGCCAAGGTCCAATGCTCATCCCTAATTGCTTCAGAAATGGTTTTAGGTTCTATTTGTGAAACAAAAGCCATATGTCCTACAGTATCTTTAAGAATGTTTCGTGTACTTACCCCTTTCTCGATGTTGCCAATTACCTTGTCAAGAGGATGATCTTTAGACGTCCTCCAAGCCTTAGGCATCATCGATTCTTCTTCTTATGGTGGTACTTCTTCCGAAGGTTGTTTCATGACTTCATCTTGAACTTCCTTTGGATCCTCCTTTTGTACCTCGTCTTGAAGATTGATTTTCTTTAAAGCATCTGCAAGATCAACACAAGAATCCTTTATCGCCAAGCGAGCATCATTTTCACAAAATACTACATGAGGAGATTCCTCAACAGTTTTGGTTCGATTATTTAACACTTTATATGCTTTGCTACGTGATGAGTAACCAAGAAAAATTCCTTCATCAGATTTCGCATCAAATTTTCCCAAGTTATCTTTTCCGTTGTTGTGAATAAAAAATTCACAACCGAAGACTCTAAGATGGGAAAGATTTGGTTTTCTTCCCTTATAGAGTTCATAGGGAGTTTTCATGAGTATTGGTCTAATGATAGCTCTGTTTAAAACATAGCTTGCGGTACTCATGGCATCCGCCCAAAAATATTTGGAAATTTCGGCCTCATTGAGCATGGTTCTAGCCATCTCTTCGAGACATCGATTTTTACGTTCTACCACTCCATTTTGTTGTGGTGTACGTGGAGCCGAAAAGGTATGTTCAATACCGAATTTGTCACAAAAATCCGCGAAGAGATTGTGATCGAACTCCCCCCCCCCATGATCACTTCTTATGGAAGTGATGGTTGTGTTCTTTTCATTTTGAACACGTTTAAGAAAACTTTTGAAAGCATGAAAGGCATCACTTTTATGAGCAAGAAATAACGTCATGTAAATCTAGAATAGTCATCAACAATTACAAAAGCATGAAGATTCCACCAAGACTTTTAATTCTAGAAGGTCCGAAAAGATCCATGTGTAGAAGTTGTAAAGGTCTAGTGGTTGAAACAACATTTTTGGATTTAAAAGAAGCCTTTGTTCGTTTTCCTTTTTGACATGAATCACAAATAGTGTCTTTTTCAAATTTCATGTTTGGAAGACCAAGTACTAAATCTTGTGAAACTAGTTTGTTTAAAAGATTCATATTTACATGGGCTACTCTACGATGCCATAACCACATGTCGTCTTCTTTACTCAAAAGACAATTCACATAACTAGATGAAGAATTTTCAAGATCAACCATATAGATATTATCCATTCTAAAATCACGAAGAATAATTTTAAAATCACTACGACGGATAACTAAGCATTCTTTGGAGTCAAACAATACAAGATTTCCCTTGTCACATAATTGGCTTATGCTCAAGAGATTATGTTTGAGACCTTTAACAAGCAAAATATGCTTAATGGAGGAGGATTCTTCCTTACCGACCGATCCAATGCCGATAATTTTTCCTTTGTTATTGTCTCGAAAAATAACATTTCCTCCTTCCTTGGGTTTTAGTTGAAGGAATTTTGATGCATCCACGGTCATATGTTTGGAGCATCCACTATCAAGGTACCAAAGTACACTTGATCCCTTCAAACACACCTACAAAACAAATTAATGAGATTTTGGTACCCAAGCTATTTTGGGTCCTTGTGCGTTAGGTGCAACATATTGGTATGATTGCCCTGCAGTGAAATGTCTATGTCTAGTGAAGCATGCGGGAGCAGTATGTCCAATTTTATTGCAATAATGACAAATGACATTCGGATTGTGCATTCTTCTAGGATGATAATAACTTGGGGGTCTAAAATTATTCACTCTATTTTTAGGAACATAGTTTTGATGTAGTTTTCGAAAATCTTGTCTAGGTGGTCTATACATGCCAACGTTTCTTCTAGTGTTCACTATATTTTTAGAAATATAGTTTTGATGTGGTTTTTGAAAATCTTGTCTAGGTGGTCTATACATTCCAATATTTCTCCTAGCATTTGTTCTAGAATGAGATGCAATTCTAGGATTAAAATTTCTAGGTTGATCGGTGACATTTATTTTGTTTGGCCTAAGTTGATTCTTAGGTGGTTTAGGAATGGACTCAACTTTTTCTTTAGCTCGTGTTTGAAGCCTATACCGTACTTAGTGGATTTCAAATTTACAAGCACTTCATTGAGATTTTTGTGTGAAGAATTGAATTTGTGCAAAGTGCTTCTAAGACTTTCTACTTCTTCCTTTAGAGATTTGCAAGAAGTACAATCCTTATTTGAGCTTTCGGGTTTATCGGCGCTTCTTTTGCCATAAAACTTGTTTTCCTCTTTTAATTTCTCATTCTCAAGAGTGAGTTTTTCAAAATCCTTTTCTTTTGAAGAAAGTTGTTTTCTTAAATCTTTTATAGATTTAGAAGCGCTAATAAACTCTTTATACAACTCATCAAATGCATCTTGCATTTCTTCTAAAGTGAAATAGTTCTTAGAAGAAGTACATACCTCATTTTGATTTTCTTCGTGTGCCATAAAACACAAGTTTGCGGTCTCGTTTCCTTCTCCATCACTTGATTCGTCTCCGGAGTCGCCTCCCCAAGAGATGTATGCTCTTTGTTTCTTGAATGGTTTCTTCTCCTTTTTGATGTTTGGACAATTTGATTTGATATGCCCGATTTCTCCGCATCCATAGCACTTCAATTGGTCGCCTTGTTGCTTACCTTTTCGTTCATACTTCTTTTGCATGAACTTGTGAAATTTCTTAATAACGAGTCCAAGCTCGACATCTTCATCACTTGACTCCTCATCGTTTTGAGGTTGAGTAGTTGATGCTTTGAGCGCAATCTTTCTTTTCCTTTGATCATCCAAAGGAGAGTTAAGAATAGTTGATTCATAAGTTTTAAGATTACCTCGTAGTCCGTCGATGGTGACGTTTGTGATGCCGATTGATTCTTGGATAGCATCGGCTTTGGAACGCCATTCCGGAGTGAGGCTTCGTAGAATTTTCCGGACAAGCTCCTTATCCGTGAATGTCTTTTTGAGGGCGTGTAGGTCATTAACGATTTATGAGAATCGTTCGAACATGTCATCTATCTTCTCGTTTTCCTTCATGCGAAACAGTTCATATTCGTGGGTTAGGAAATCAATTTTAGCTTCCCTTACCTGGTCCGTACCTTCGTAGGTGATTTCTAATTTGTCCCACATTTGCTTGGCAGTGGTGTAACATGATATTTTTCGATAGTCATCGGGGTTCACTGCACAATACATCATGTTGATTGCCTTTGCGTTGTTCTCTATTTTTCTGATATCATCGGCGTCGTATTCGTCTTCCGTTTTTGGAACGAGTTCTTCTCCAACCTTTTTGGTAGGTTGTAGTTCTCCATTTTTGATAATTTTCCACAGTTGGAAGTTGTTTGATTGTATAAAAATCCTCATTCTCTCCTTCCAGGTGGTGGCCTTGTGAAGCATTGTCCTTCACCTAGTCCTGCATAAACACTACGAGAAGCCATGGAAAGTTTCTCTCAAACTGTTAAGTCTTTCAGAGAGTTAGGCTCTGATACCAATTGTTAGAATATACGCTTAACGCTAGAGGGGGGGGGGTGAATAGCGTTATAATAAAAAACAATGTAAATTTGCGGAATTAAAAATAGCGGAATAACGCAAGTGCAGTAATTAAAGAGATAAGGAGAGAACACACCGAATTTTATCCTGGTTCACCACAACACCTGGTTAGTCCAGTCCCGGAGAGACTCTCTCGAGTTTTACACTAACTTCGTTAAGCTTACGGGTGCTTAACAAACCGTTACACTTGCTCGTAGATATACACTCTACAAGACTTCAACCTGCTCGAGGATACTGCACCTCAAGACTTCAAACCAAGGAACTACTTTTCCTTCTTACAACAAGGGATTAGACTATCCCTTCAAGTGTGTACAAACACTTAGCACTCAAGACAAGACTCTCTTTAAAGAGTAGATATGAGTAAAAATAAAACGCTCAAGAACACAACAAATTCGTCAAGAGTTTGGCTCTCAAAAACTTATGAAATGAATATAAAATGATTGCAAAGAGAGTATGTAAGCTTTAGCAAGAATGTAATCAGTTGTTGTGCTTAGAAGAGTGAATTTAAGTTGTATTTATAGTGCTTAAAACACCCAAGACCGTTGCTTAATTGCCAATCACAAATTGCTGATTTTGTGCTAGGATAATCGATTATCTGATTCTGCATAATCGATTATCTGCCAACGTTCAAAAATCAATCCCAGATTTTAAGCAGAATAATCGATTATCCAAATCGTATAATCGATTACCTGACAACGTTCAAAAATCAATCCCAGATTATAAGCAAAATAATCGATTACCCAAATCGTATAATCGATTACCTGACAACGTTCAAAAATCAATTCTCGATTTTATGCTTAACATAATCGATTGTCTGATTATACATAATCGATTGTTTTTCGGTGTTTGAAAATATTTTGGCAACGGTCTTTAAAATAATCGATTACCAGAAAACCATAATCGATTATTTTGCTACTTTGTAAAATCTGATGCTCACTACCTCAACAATCGATTAGTCTAAGGCACATAATCGATTATCTTGTAGCTTTGAAAAATCTGGTGAACACTGCCTTAACATAATCGATTATCACAAGGTACATAATCGATTATCTTGTAGCTTTGAAAAATCTGGTGAACACTGCCTTAACATAATCGATTATCATAAGGTACATAATCGATTATCTTGCGGCTTTGTAAAATCTGGTGTACACTGCTTTAACATAATCGATTATCATAAAGTACATAATCGATTATCTTACAGCTTTGTAAAATCTGGTGTACACGGCTTTAACATAATCGATTATCATAAAGTACATAATCGATTATCTTTGTCCAGATTTGAAAGACATGTTTAAAATTCATTTAAAATGAAATGTTTGAAAATCATTTTGCTTTAAAATAAAGATGCATGGTTTGATAAAAATGATTTTACGAGAGAAGCCAAGTCTTGAATCAATTGTCGGATCAAGATCACAATTATAGAACGACTCATGTATAACTTTGTTGCTTTACTAAATCTTGATCTTTGTTTCTCTTGTGCTTGGACTTCGGCATATGTCAATGTTCCGTTCACGTCGGTTAGTCATTTATCAAAACCTACAAATATGAACACACGTTTAGTTTAGCGACTTGAGAACGTGTTTCAACAGACTTGTGCTCTAACTTCAGTTAGTTTCCTTACCAATCTAATGGCTTCATCTTCATGTTCCTGTCTCTCAGAAAGAGTGTTAGATTCATCAAACACAACATGTACACTTTCTTCAACACATAGAGTTCTTTTATTAATCACTTTATATGTTTTTCTATGTGAAGAATATCACAAGAATACTCTCTCATCACTTATGGATCAAACTTACCTAGGGAGTCTTTGCCATTATTATGCACATAAGACTTGCAACCAAAAGCCCTAAGATGGGATATGTTTGGTTTTCTCCCTTTAAGTAACTCATAGGGAAGTTTTCCCTACAAGAGGTCTGGTCATGCATCTATTAATTATATAGCTAGCAGTGTTTATGGCCTCTGCCCAAAAGCTGTGAGGTAGTTTACTAAAAAGTAACATGGTCCTTGCCATATCCTCAAGGGTCCTGTTCTTCCTTTCAACTACCCCTTTTTGCCGAGGAGTCCTAGAGCCAGAGAAATTATGATCTATTCCATTTTCATCACAAAATTCAGCAAACTTTGCATTTTCAAATTCAGTTCCATGATCAAAACTAATGGATGCAAGTTGATTTCCTAATTGTTTCTGGATTTTTCTAACAAAAGTTGTGAACATTTCAAATGCTTCATCTTTAGAAGTTAGAAACAGCACCCAGGTAAATCTAGAATAATCATCAACAAGCACCATCATATATCTTTTACCCCCTCTGCTCATAGCCCTCATTGGACCACAGATATCCATATGAACCAGTTCCAACGTCTTGGATGAGCTTACCATTTTCTTAGGTTTGAAGGATGACCTTACCTTCTTCCCTCATGCACATGCCTCTCAAACGTTGTCTTCCTTGAACTTGATATTAGGTAACCCTATCACCAGGTCCTTGGAAACTAATTTGTTTAATTGATTTAGATTGTCATGACCAAGTTTTTTGTGTTAAAGGAGGGGATCATTAATTAACACACTCAGACAAGTGAGTTCATTTTCAGAAAGAGTCGACAAATCTAAAACGTAAATATTGTTAACTCTTCTTCCCTATAAAACAATCTTGTCATTAGTATGGCTAATCATAAAACACATTACGAAAGTGAAAGCCACAAGGTTACCTCTGTCACACAGTTGTGACATACTTATCAGGCTATATTTCAAGCCATCTATCAAATAGACATTCTCAATGGAATAAGAATCTGTCTTTCCTACCTTTCCAACCCCAATGATATCACTTTTCTTCCCATTTCTAAAGGAGATATTACCTCCTTTTAGGTTCTCAAGTGAAAGAAAATGGTCCTTGTTACCAATCATATGTTTTTAGCAGCCACTATCCATGTACCATATTTGGCTACTCCCTTTCACTTGTACCTGCAAAATGAAATCAGGGGTTAGTCTTAGGAACCCAAACTAGCTTGGGTCCCTTTCTATGGGCAAAAGGATGAATTAAATTTTTCTTTGCCCAACCAGGCAGTTAGTGTTTTTCTTGAACAAAATCTTTGTTCTTTTAACAGGCTTTTTCTTTTGCTTTGCATTCATGTTTGTAATGGCCAGTCTTACCACAATGTGTATAGATCTTATTCTCAGGAAGAGTGAGGTACTTGTTTTTGGGATCCCATTTTGGAGCTTGTGTCCCAAACCCAAGTCCTCTCTTATTGCTGCTGTGATGCTCTTGCAGCCAGGAGAGAGCATCAGAAGCCTTGTTCCATTTGCATGTTCTGTCTAGTTCATACTTCAACCTTCCTAGTTCTTCTTTAAGGACCTTGATTGATTCATCTTTCTTATACAACTTATCTTTCATTTTTCCTAATTTTTTTCTAATGTGAGAAATGATTGATCAGCCTTTTTCTTTCATGTCCCTATTTTCAGTTTTATGTTTTCAGACGAGTTCTAGGACACTATTTTCCAGTTGAAGAACCTGGTTCTTCATTCAGTATTTAATCTATTACTCTCATCAGCCCTAGACTCTAGCAGTTTGCATTTTTCTTCTAGTATTGCACAATCCCTAGACAGAACATTTTTCTCACTGTTTATTATTTTAGACTCATCTATGAAGTCCATCAAGAGATCAACCAATTTTTCTTTAGACATGAATTTATTCTTTTCTTTAAGATGTAGAATACTTACCTCCTGTTCATCTTCTGATTCTCCAATGGCCATAAGATCTTGCTCATCTTCATCTTCATTTTATGAGCCTTCATCTGACGTATCTCCCCAAGCAGCAACCATATCTTTGGTAGTTCATTTGTTCCTCCTTGGTTGAAACTGTTCCTTTTTTCTGCCCATTCTTTCTTCCACTCAATCTCCCATTAAGGGCAGTTTTTGATCATGTAATGTCTTTCCACATTTAAAACAACCATCGTTTCTCTTCTTCTCAGGAGCTCCAGGTTTTTTGAATGTTGATTCTCTTGAAGGACCCTTTCCTCTCATATGATTTTTCTTGAAATCTCTAGTTATCATAGCCATTTCATCATCTTCAAGACCTGATCCTTCTGAAATTCTGAGAGCCAGACACCTTTCTTTCTTTGGAGCATCCATGTTCATGGTTTGCCTTCTCAATTCATAGGCAGTCAGATTTCCAATCAGTTCATCCAACTTTAATGTAGCAATATTTTTGGATTCCTGAATAGCAGTGATTTTGCTTTCACAGGAGATTGGAAGAACTCTAGTTAGAATCTTCTCTACCTTGTGTTCTTCCAGAATAACCCTTCCAAGAGACTCAAGTTCATTTGTCAGTGTAGTGAATCTGATATACATCTCTTGAATGGTTTCACCATCCTTCATAGTAAAATTCTCATATTGAGAATACGGTAGTGTTCCTCTTGACCTCTTCACCTCAGGTGTTCCTTCATGAGCCACTTGTAAAGTGTCCTAATTCTCCTTGGCAGTTGTACAACTTTGAATCCTATTGTACCTATCAGGAACAAGTACAAACACTAACCATTTCTTGGATTTAGCATTTTTCTCCCACTTCTTGAGGTCTTCAACAGTACAGTTCGCTCTAGTCTTAGGAACATCCAGTCCCTCAGCAGTCTTCTTGGTTGTGGCTGAGAGACCATTAGATATGATATCCCAAAGCTCATAATCTTCACCCATGATGTGGTCTCTCATTCTGTTTTTCCAAAAAGAGTAGTAGAGACCATTGAAAAGTGGAGGCCTTGCAGTAGGCTGTCCTTCCCAATTCCCAGGTGGTGCACTCACGTTGATCTTTTCCTAAGGTGTTAATCTCTTCAAGGATAACCTGCTCTGATACCAATTGATGTTAATAAACATCAATACCACACAAGATGGGGGTTGATTTGTGTGGTACCTAATTTTCGCGTTAGAAGAACCTGGTTCTTCTAAGTGTTCTAACTACAACAGTTTGCGGAATAATAAAACTGAAAGTAAAGTGCATAGAGATTTTTACGTGGAAACACCTGGCTCAAAATGTGAAAACACCACGACCTACCACTCAGTAGGATTTTTCCAAACTCCACTAAAATTAATGAGCCAAACAGCATTTACAAAGACTCTTTGTAAACCTAAGGATTAAACTCTAATCCCAGTGTGTCATACAGCCTCAACTGCTGCGACATTATCAAGTTAACTCTAACTTGATGACACAAGGTACCTAATACAATTGCTTCTAATAAAGCTGAAAGGTAAAATATAAAACCTACTACAATTGAACTAGAAATAAACACTCAGATGGAAATGGTTCTTCTCTCTTAGTTCATGTAGCTTCAGACGTACACACTTGTATCATGCATATATTGCTTTCAAAGCAGACTTGCTTTATTTTCTCTCAAATATGCTTTACTTCTGCTCATGCGTGTTATCTATAAAAGAGAACCAACACAATAATATATTGAGTTAGTAGTTAGAGTTTGATTACTACTCCACTTCTTATCCGCAGTCCATTTAAGTCCTTAACCAATACAAACTCTAACTCTTATCCTAACTTAGGATCAAGTTCTCTTCACATAAGGAGACCGTCCTACTTATCCCAAATGCAACCTTTTCGATTACGTTCAGAATATATTTATGCGTGATCTTTAGTGCATATCTTCCTCGCGTGCTTCACATGTGCCCTGGTTAATTCAGACTGTGTAGTATAAGATGGACCAGGTCCTTCCATAGGTTCATTTGTCAATCTTCAAAACTCCAACAGAAACTTGGGCCAACACACATCCTGAAGTGCAAAAAATCGAAAGCCTTTCTTTTATTTAAGTTCCTCCCACATACATGGATTACATATAGTAGTAGACAGGATAGAGGGCTCAACAGTGGACTCTACCACAACTGGCTCCTCCGACTGGCCAGTCGGTGCAGAGGTGGATGCCTTGTGTTTGTTATCCTTTGGGTTATCCGGCCCCTGAATGCTGAACCAAGAGAACGGGGACACCGGTCGAACATTAACATCATAGGGATTTTTGTTTACCTTTGCATCCCTGAAGTACATGGTGAGAGTGTTGGGGTAAGGATAGTTTCGGTCATTGTCGATCCCTATCGAATTGATCACCTTGTACATCACATTCCCCACATTGATGAGGAAACCTGCCAAGATAGAGGTAATCAGGACAACACGAGGGAGTGGGATAGTCTGGTCATGAGAAGTGGGGTCAATCCTGTTACATACAAACGTCAGCCACCCTCAATTGTTTCTCAGAATCTTTACCCCCATTCTTCCAATCCGGATTAGTACCCGGATGAGCCAAATATTCAGCCAACTATGTGAGAACCTCCTCTTTCAACTCCAACTTCTCATTGTACTAGGATTCATCCTCATAATTAAAACCCAAATAGTCATTTAGCGCCTTCCCAGAAAACACTATGTTCTTGTCTCGCACTTTGGTTGCAATTGAGCCCTTTTTAGTGTGGACCACATTACAATAGAACTCTTTAATGATGTGCTCATTGGCATCCTCCAAATCATCTTGAAAGTACTCCCAAACGACTCTGGTATGAAACTGTTCATGAATATTGGGGAGTATGGGCAATAATTCTCGGGTGACTATGCTTCTCTCTGCAATCACTTTCATTTTGGCTCTCCAAATTTGTGGAAGGCCACTTGGATATCAAAGCGGTCCTCCCACACCTCTTCCTTTCTTGTCCTTTCAGTATTACCAATACCCGACACACCACTATCTAGGACCTTATCATTACTTTTGGTCCCATATGCTGCACTCTCCCCGGATATTAAAGACGTGGGGGAGGTGGAGTATTTGCCGCTACCTGCTGTTGAGCCATCAGATGACTCAGAATGTATCGTTTGTGAGCTTGGGCTGGTACCGAGGGAGCGTGCCCCGAATCAGCTGAGAGGTCCTAAGAAGATAGGTACTTACTCCCCGACTGCCCTCGTCACTCACGACCTATTTCATTGTCTTCAGTTGTGGTCGGGGAGTAAGTTTGGTCTGTTTAGATTTTCCTCGCCAGGAGGAGTCACCTCATTCGGGTTGTTTGGCACCTTGTCCTCTTTATTTTACCATTTTCATCAAGCAAATACGTCTAACTTTGTTAGTTAAAGCACAACCAGTGTACCAATAGATGAAAACCATTGCAGAATAAGAGCAAGAAAATTGCAGACATCCTCTCAGACTAGGTCATTGCGGACTGCACAGTCTAGGGCGCGGCTGTGTGGGAGGCACCGTGGGCTGTGTGATCACGACCACGGACCGTACTGAATGATCAACCAAAAAGTGATCTTCTCTGAATCCCACCAATGCAGGCCGCGTGAAAATGGGGTGCGGCCGCGTGGGACCAGCGTGGACCGCATAAATAGGGACATGGCCGCGCTGGAGACTTCTTAACATTAAGGACAAAGGCCACAGTGGGCTGCGTGAACAAGGGTTGCGGCCACGTCAGGGCCATGTAGACCGCATTGGCAAGACCGCAGGCCGCGCTCGGTCAAAAGCCACGAACGAACTAGGGTTTTATACATTTTCCCATTTTGTTAAAGTTTTACATCCTAATGTGTCCCTACTTGATTACCCACCATAGAAAAGCATGCCCAGCAGTTAAAAATAATAACTAAACTAACCTAAACATTAAATCAAGCAAAAATAGAAGAACAAAGAAGCTAAGACTACTAGGAAATAACAAAAATTGTAATTAACAATTAAGTAATGATCAATGTGAGAACTTGTTACTAGGAATATGGAGAATCAATTCTTGATGCAAGAACAATATGGTCTCAGGTGAACAGTAAAAAATTAAAGGCTCTGGTATTCGATTTGGTGAAAAGTTTAAGCTGAGGCCCTAAGTCCCTATTTATAGAAAAAATGGGACCTTTTCACTAACCCTCCAGCGCGACCGCATAAACCTGACCACGGACCGCGCTGGGTCTTACCTCCACCCTTTGCAGAAAGAAGCTCATGCGGGCCGCAAAAATATGGATGTGGCCATGTGAGACCACCGCGAACCGCGCGATCATGCTCGCGGCCGTGTGGTAGGCTTCCGAGACCAATCACCTTCATATTATGCCGGTACGGACCACACAAATCTTACCGCAACCACACTGGCAGTCTTCAAAGGTTGTGCATATTTACACTTTGTTTTGAACTGCTTCAACACAAGTCCTGCAACATCTCACAAACAGTTAGCTCAAAAATCCTAATCTACAATGAAAATCAAAGAGGAAGAAAAAGACATGGGTTGCCTCCTAAGAAGTGCCTGATTTAACGTTGTTGCACGACGCATATTACCATTATATTCACTTCAAATCAAGAACCGCCACCACGTGGCTCTCATCAAATTCTCCAAAAAGCAATAGAAAGCACGTCCAACGAGTTTGTTCACCATCCGATTGATAAATGGCAAGGGATAATGGTCATTGTGGGGTACTTTGTTCAAATTATCATGGTTCATGCTAAACCGCCAACCAGTGTTGGACCTTGTGGGATAACACATATTTTGGAGAGTAGGCATCATTTCATGCTCTGCTGCAGGTAGTCTCCCTTGAATCTCCAAAAGAGGTGTTTTATCATCCTTCAAGATTGCATCGGGCTCAAAGATTGTAAGGCACTTATGTGGCACAACTCATTTTATCTCCGACAATGGAGGAACCTCAATTGTTGGCTTTTCTAGAGGAGTTTCCCAATGATCAAAGTCCAATGATAGCTTACTCGGCCCGCACGATTCCATAATGTGTAAAGCATTTATGCACATTACTCTACTTGAATCATCATTCACTTCACAATCTAGAGGTGTGGACACAAGTAGATCTTCAACATTATTCACAAACTTTGTTTCATCCATTATAACAGCAGTAACAATGTCAACAAAGGAGCACATCTCAGTACTACTGGGTTGCTTCATGGATTTGCACAGTGAGAAAACCACCTTCTCATCTCCAACACATAATGCAAACTCACCCGCTTCAACATCCACCAAAGCCTTCCCTGTAGCTAGGAAAGGTCTCCCAAGAATGATCAGATTTCAAAGTCCACTTCACAGTCCAATATAACAAAGTCGGTCAGCAAGATAAATTTATCAACACGAACAAGGACATAATTAATTATACCTAAGGGCCGCTTCATTACCCGATCCGCCACTTGAAGTCTCATTGAAGTAGGGCAAGGTTTACCAATCCCCAAGGTCTTAAAGACTGAATATGGCATCAATTTATACTCGCCCCCAAGTCATAAAGAGATTTGGTGAAATCCGCACTTCCGATAGTACACGGGATAGTGAAAGCTCCTGGATCCTAACATTTTGGGGCCATTAAATGCAATATTAAAATCACATGATGCGTCATTGGAATTGTTTCACATTCTATGGACTTATTTTTCGTAACCAATTTCCTTCATAAATTTTGCATACCCTGGCATTTTCTCAAGTGCTTCAACCGACGACACATTAATAGTAAGACTATTCATCATATCTATGAACTTTTTGAATTGATGGTCACTCTTGTGATTTTCTAACCATTGAGGATATGGTGGAGGGGGCCTAGGCAGAGGTGCCTTAGAATTGGCACCATCGGCTCGGGAATAGCAACCACGTGTTCCCCAGATGGGTTCACGACTTCTTGTGTCTCCACCTCAACCACATCATCTGTATCAATTCGCACATCATTGTTCACACGTTGTTCAACCACATCATCATAATTCAATGACACATTATCATGATGCAACTCACCATCCATATCTACAACACGCTTTTCTCTTGAGACATGTGTAACACCGCCTTTTCCGCTCCTTGTTGTAACCACCATCACTTGATTTGTATTTCTGCCCTTTGGATTCACTATCGTGTCTCTTGGTAGAGCACCCTTAGGATGAGTATTCAAAGCTTGAGAAAGTTATCCAAGTTGCACTTCCAGGTTCCAGATAGATGCATTATGCGAAGCCAATTAAGCAACGGAAGCTTGGTTCCTTTTCAACATGTGCTCAAACATATTTTTAATTCTACCCAAATTATTTCTGGAGGAACTTGGGCCTTGAGAAGGAACGGAGGTGGGTTGTTAGGTTGTTGGTACATCGGGGGACTTTGAAAGCCTTGCCCCCGATTACCTTGACCACCATTGTTATTCCAACCACCTTGCCCATTGTTGTTGTTCCAATTGTTGTTGTTGTTCCCGTTCCAATTCCCTTGATTACCCGAATTGTTGTTCCCCCAATTTACTCCTTGATTGTTATTATAGTTCCAATTACCACCTCATTAATTTCCCCAATTCCCTTGGGGTAGGCTTTGGTTCAAAGAGTTGCCTTGGTAATTATTGACATATTGAACCTTCTCGCTTTGATCATCATAGAACTCATTCAAAAAACCATTTCCATCATAAAAGTTGTCACAATTTCCTTGAGGTTGTTGCCCTCTTTACCTTCTTATAATCATATTCACTCCTTCCGTGGCATTGACTTGGCGCGGGCTTTGTACTTGCTGCTATTGCGCCTTCGCCAATTGATTCAGTGTTGTTGTAAGCTCGGCAATTGTTTGGCCGTGGTCATGTAACTCCTTATGCAAATATATGAAATTAGGATCACCTTGAGGAACATTTTCCCGACTTTGCAATGCCGAAGAAGTATCGGCCATATCATCTAAGACATCACAAGCTTCATTGTGCGAAAGCTTCATAAAATTTCCACCGGCCAATTGATTCACAATACATTGGTTTGTTGTATTTATGCCCAGATAGGATGTTTGTTGAATAATCACACCGTTCTCCCATATCTCATGTAATGGTTTTGTCGGCTCTTGCTTGAAAGCTAGAATCTCATCTCGAAGAACCGCCATAAGAACTTGAAAATGAATTTATCCGCCAATTCACCCCACGTTGTGATGGAATGGTTAGGGAGCCTTCCGTACCAATCCAATGCTTTACCAGAAAGAGAGAACGGGAGAACCCTCAATGTTAATGCATCCTCCAACACGTTTGTCTGCTTGCTAGCCCAACTTATATCTATGAACCCCTTCAAGTGCCTGAAGGCATTTTTGATCGGAGGCACCCGTAAAATACCATATTTTCTTGAGCAAGGTCAACATAATATTTGTGATTTGAAAGTTCCCCGCCCGGATTCGGGGAGGAACAATGGCACTTGCGTACCCTTAATTGGGTTGAACTCTCGGGGTCACTCTTGGTGGAGGTGGAGGAGGGTCCGGAATGTAGTCAATTGCATTAACATATGCATTAGCATTTCTACCTCGCCTTTGAGCTTGAGGTAAAACCTTTTCTTGTTCCAGATCCTCAACCTCCTCCCCCACGACCATGTTTCTAAGAGGGTCGTTTCTGTTTAAAGCCATGTGTACCTGAGTGATTGACACAAATAAAACTAGTAACAAGAACGAAAGAGAATAAAACACAAAAATAGCCAAACATATAGTCAACACCGTAAGCTCCCCGGGAACGGCTCCAAAAAGTGATCGCTGCCAACTCAACGCTCACGAATGTAGGAAGAGCGGGTCGCTAACAACTTTTACCCGAATAGTGGTTCGGGATCAATTTCCATAGGGAGCTAGTGAAGGAGTTGGAATGTCTGTTTAGCTTGGAATTATGTTTGTGCTCCTAATTTCACCCCTAATATTTTTGGGTTTTCTTTTCTTTAACAACTACTATTATCAACTAAAGATTAAGACTAGATTATGCTAAGAGGAGTTTTTCTAAGTTGTAATTAATATAGAGAAAAGCACTAGGGTAATGGAATAACCTAGGTGGTTAACTAACGGGTAGAGACTACAAAGGGTAGATTGACGATTATGGGGATTACGATATAACCCTTGCACAATTGCACCCACTCTCGCACCTCTCGGTAGAGAGAGTGATTTTGCCCAATTAGCTCTCTCGAGACCAATTGGGTAGGCCAATTTAACCAAACAACTAGGGTTCAAGTTGGGTAATTACTCTCTTGAGGTTTAACCCATTAATTGGGACTACCATTTCTCATGGGTTCATCCCGATTCCTTCTTGGATGAATTTTGGGGTCATAGACTCTCTTTCTCAAGAAGAGTCGAAACCCACTAAGCCAGAATCAGTATTTGTAACCACCAATCCTTGATTAAAGAATAAAATTAACCAAAATAACAAATACCCAATGTCAATCTATCATTAGATGGCCACACCCATCAATTATCCACACTAGGGTTGAGCGACAACCCTAGATAATGGGTTTAGCTAGACAAAATTGAAAGAGAAACTAAAGAAATAGAAGAAGAATCGACCATATTAATTAATAACTAAGATAAACTACAAGAATATATGGAGAAATTAATGCTAAAGTGCCAAAATAGGATAAAATATATTCTCACGAGCGCAACCCTTGTTCAGATACTACAACTTAACCCAATTGCCCCTACGGGGTCAGTGCGGGCCGCACAATTATGACCACGGCCGCACTAGCTATTTAACTCCCCTTGCTATCTTCTCTGAAGTGGTTGGCGTGGACTGCGTAAAGATGTGGCACGGCCGCTAGGGGATCTAGCGCGGAGCGCGACCCTTTTTTGGGGAAAAATCCTTTGATTGCATTGATGTTGGGGCAGTGCTTAATATGAGTTTTCTCCTGCCCCAGCTTCGAGAGCGTGGCTGACCTTTGCCCAAAACTCCATCTTTTTCTAACCTCTTGGCGCGGGCCGTGTGACAATATTGTGCGGACGCATTAGCTGGACACGGGTCGCCTAAATACAACCACTGTCGCGTGGTTTCACTCTTGACTATGCACTACTTTGAACTTTCCTAGTGTGTCTGCATGAAAAATTGTGTGGTCCGCACCAGGCTCCTATTTCCACCACTTCATTGGTCTTTGATACTTGAGCAGGTTTCACTCCATTTTGAGCCAATCTTTGACATTTCGTCACTTTGTCGCACAAACCTGCAATCAAGCACAACCTGTAAGCATTTTGGG
Organism: Nicotiana benthamiana; assembly: GCA_034376525.1. Lineage (NCBI taxonomy): Eukaryota > Viridiplantae > Streptophyta > Magnoliopsida > Solanales > Solanaceae > Nicotiana > Nicotiana benthamiana. The sequence continues at coordinate 26,104 of JAXGFW010000221.1, forward strand.
ACTATTTTGTAGCAAATTATACTCAAAGCATTGGCAAGTATGGACATAAAACACGTTAAAATCCTACTTATCTGCCGCCTTAGCGCATAGTCTAGAATGACACAACACGGAGACAACCAGGCTGAACCCAATATCACATCTAAAATCTAACATACCAAGCAACAAAAGATCCACTCGGGTCTCCTAACCCCGATAGTCACTAAAAATTGCTGATATACACGACTCACAACTACAACATAACCTGAATATGAAAACTTCCCGTCTCCAAATCCATATGGCACATGAATCAACACACCTTATCCCAATTCTGCCATCCAAATGCACACAACACATACCTCAAATACCCAATCAATCCATGAGAGATACTCAAATATTCCTCTGTGCCACCAAGAAAACTCGAATATCAGCAGTCGATCTAACAAGAAAGTGTTGCAATACTACTGGAGTACCATCAACTTAATCACATTACCTTTTCTGAAATATATACCCTCGTCAAATCACCCCAAATTAGCAATACTATTTACTTAATAATCCGAAGACCCTTTCTCTAATTATCCGAAGCCCATTTCTCTAATTGGTTGAAACTGCTCGTCACCTAAGAGTGTTATGACTGAACTATAACCTTATACATGCAAATCTCAACCTTTCACAACATACCGCATATACCATGCCATCTTATGATAAATGTGAGAACTTCATATCCCTTCCGAGCCACAAACAACTATGTACCCAACCAACCAAGAACTTTCCGTCGAGCCCATCTGGAAGAAAATTACTATACATCCCACGCTCCCCATGCCAGTAGAAAATATACACCTTCAAAACACGGCCAAAATCATCAAGAACTCTCCGACTCCCTTTTACACAAAGCCAAATCCGAGATGACTGAAACCTCCTAATTCAACCAAGCTACATAGGCCGCAAAACCTAAGAGCATCTCCATAAAACACCTGTAGAAACTCATTACCCCAAACACACCCAAGGAACTAATCATATCCTCACCATACTGGTCCGGTCTAATACCAAGCTATACCATCCACCCAGGTTCCTTCAGATTTACCTTCAATTTGATACTCTTTCTTGCTCAGAGAATGAAGGTTGCGGAGATGAGGATGCTTAGGTGGATGTGTGGGCACACCAGGCTAGATAAGATCAAGAATGAAGCTATTCGACAGAAGGTAGGGGTGGACCCGATGGACGAGAAGATGCGGGAAGTGAGGCTGAGGTGGTTCAGGCATGTACGGAGGAGGGGTCCCGATGTCCCGGTGAGGAGCTGCGAGCGGCTGGAGATTGTTGGTGGTCGGCGAGGGAGAGGGAGGCCTAAGAAGCATTGGGGAGAGGTGATTAGGCAGGACATGACTAGAATGCAGGTTACCAAGGACAGGACCCTTGATAGGGGAGTCTGGAGGTCTAGAATCAGGGTTGTAGGCTAGGGGCTCATATAGTTCTTCGTACGCCTCTTCCGGGGTTGGGTGTGGGATAGTAGGGTCACTCATAGATGATTAGTGTTTTAGCTTATGTCCCCTTATGCCTGTTAGTATGGTAGTTTCTGCTTGTTATTATTGCATGCGACTATATTTATGTTTCTTATGTTTACATAATTATTTACGTTATTTCTGCGGGATTACTTATGCTTTATTATTTTGTTTTGTCTTGCCTTTGTTTCTAATTTTGTCTTTGTTTTAATGCAGCTTTTCATTTTATCCTATGCGCCGAGGGTCGATTGGAAACAACCTCTCTGTCCTTTCGGGCAGGGGTAAGGCTCGTCTACATATTACCCTCCCCAGACCCCACCTGGTGGGAATATACTGGGTAGTTGTTGTTGTTGTTGTTGTTGATACTCTTTCTTGCTATAACACTACAACTCCTCAACCTAGACTCGCCACATGAGACCCAAGCATAAAGCCACACTATTTAAGGCTCATAAGCTGCAAGACACTCCCTTAAACGCCTCAAATCACCACATTCAAAATACATTACTCTGAAGAAACTTCATGTGAATCTAAATCTGTTACCTTCACCTTCCTGATGCTAACATATAGAATCCTATAGTTGATATAGAAATGGCACAAGCATTGACACCCTAAAAAATGCAAACCTCAGTTTCTAGCCAATTATAAAACTTGAAAATCCCCAATCATTGCATGTAAAATCTTGAACACGTTGGAGCCATTCTCTAGAGTCATCCACTCTACTCAAACTACAATTAGCCTGATCAAATAAACCTAACAATCTGTTCCTCATTAGCACTCTGACACCGCAGAATGTAACCTCATCCCAATACAACAAAGCAACTTTCTACTCTATGCACTGAGCATTCTTTACCAACAATAACTCAATACATCACGTGATTCTCACACACCTATGAAGCATAACATAACTTTGTCAAAATTTTCCTTTACTCGAGCCATACTCGGTCTATCTCCATAGGCCATAACTAATTTCACCCGAACGCCTTAAACCGGTACCAACATAGCACATAACCGTGCAATCAACCAATCAATAGCAGACCCCCCCCCCACTTGGCTCGAAGCCATATGTCAAAATACACTCAATAACTCATAGCGCATATACTCTATTGCTACCATAATACCATAGTGAGATTAAACTCGATCCTTCATAAGCTCGTGAAACACAGACCATCTGGTACCTTGAATCTTTTGCAATTCTCACATTCACTCTCGCAATAGTTACACCACTCTCTTAAGCGACCCAATTAAAATTACCACACATATCCTACACTTGCAAATGAGATCTTCTAACAGACAGCATAAAGATCGCACAAACTTCCGTACACTCCGCAGGAGATAACCCACATGTTGCGCCTCGAATTAACCTTTGCACATGCCTTCCACTATCATGAACTTTACGCAGTCACTTAGTTTTCCTGAGTTTGAACTCATTCCACAACATTAAATTTACTTCACTCTCAACAGGGAAACATGAAATGATTCTTCACACGCCCATAATTCGGCGCTATACCTTGAAATAAGATGGAATTCAAGAACCTAATAGTTCTTCTATCCTCCAGCAGACCCTTCTCGTCGCTTGCAAATCATATAGAAACATATCGCAGTACTAACATACTCATCCCATAGACATCTAGATGTTACTTCCACTAATAGGGACACTACCGAACATATAAGTTCAAAAATACCTGCTCACACAATCAGTACCTCGCTGCTCAAGGTATAGGCAAAAATTCAGCCTCAAGTCCTCCATACTGTCCCAACATCAACTCACAGAGATCACATCTCGCCCTTTCGATCAGGGAATCACAAGCCATCAATTCACATATGATACTGAGCGCTTATGCGTGCACACAAACGCGTGGAATGAATTGAAAGAGTTACATTTCAAGCTGAATCAAAGGATGCACAAAAAGAATTCATGAATGTTATGTTTTCCCCTAGGTTCTGCAGCCTCTCGATGATAAATAGAACGTCTCTGTACCGATCCATGAGACTCTACTAAACCTGCTAATGACTCGTGAGACCTATGTAACCTAGGATATGATAAAAACTATCACAACCCTAAACCCGGATACGGTTATGATGGCGCCTCTCGTGAAGACAAGGCCAGCCAACTATTCCTAATTCAACTTTTAAAATAGTTAAACATTATAAACAGTCTAAGAATGAGTAAATAAGCCAAAGACTAAGAAAAAGATTTTATAATGTGCAGAATATAGCCCAAACACAGCTCGATACTGGGGTGTCACAAGTGACGAGCACCTACTAGGGAGTTTAGTAAGGTAGCTGCATGCGTTCGCAGCATTGCTTTTCTCCCTCGAGCACAAATGCACAATTAAACAGATAAATGATAGGCAAATAATAAAGATAAGCACAAAAGGTTCACCCCTCGGGTACAATGTCAATAAATCTGCCCCTCGAGCAATATCTCAGAATAATACCAGCCTCTTGGGCAATCACATAGAACAATACTAGCTCCTCGGGCTATATGTCACATCACAATAGGTACCCGCGCTCACTGGGGGTGTGCAGACTCCTAGAGGGGTCCCTTACGACCCAAGTGCAATATCAAGCCATCTCGTGGCACCATAAAGAGGCTCTAGGCCTTATATATATCAATATCAAGCCACCTCGTGGCACAAATCTCAGGCCCTCGGCCACATTATCATATCCAGTATCTCAATGTTGCGGTGTGCAACCCGACCCAAAAGTATCCTCACAATACAGGACCTCGGCCTTACTCAGTCAAAAATCACATAAGCTACTCGGGCAATAGTAAAATATGATGTTCAGCCACAAATATTATTTAAAATGTCATTTAAGTAATAAAAATTGAGTAAACATGGCTGAGTTTTAAAAATAGTGAATAATCACATGACCGAGTTTAAGTATAATGTCAAAAAAGTGAGGAATTTCAATATAAATCCCCAAAAGGTTGAAATAGTTGGCACCAGGCCCCAAATTTGGCATTCAGCCCAAATAATGATGATAGCAAACAAATTTCAGTCAAATATACGGTAAAATAGTCAACCAGGACAGACTAAGTCACAGTCCCCAATAGTGCATGACCCCACGTTCATCATCTAGCGTGTTCCTCACCTCAATATAGCACTATGATGTGCAATCTGGGGTTTCGAACCCTAAAAACATCATTTACAATCATTACTCATCTCGATCCGGTCCAAACTATAGCCCGCGATGCCTTTGCCCGCACAATCAACTTCCAAATTCTCCAAATCTAGCCTCAATCAGTACATAATCATTAAAATATACAAAGTGAACGAAGCGCGCTCGAAAATATCCAATTTATATCAAAATCTCAAAATTTACTCAAACTCGGCCCTTGGACCCACATCTCTGAATCCGATAAAATGAACAACAATGGAATTCTCATCCCCACAAGAGTCTATACATATCAAGAACACTGAAATTGGAGTCCAAATGACACCTCAAATCCTCATTTAAAGTCTCTTAATCTCAAGCCCTAATTCTTCAATTTTTAGGCTTAGATTCCGTGATGTATTAGGTGGATTTCACAATAGAATCGAGTTTAAAGTCCAAAATGCTTACCTCTAAACGTTTCCCCTTGAGTCTCTCTTCAATATTCTTCAAAAATCTCCAAAAATGACAAACTATGGAGGAACTAAATCCCACATTCACGGACAATACGCCCTTTTAAGTTTCTGTCCAGGCCTGAAAATCCTTCTCCGCGAACGTGGTCAAAGCCTCGCTTTCGCGAAGGACAAAATTACTTTGACCATAATCCCTCTTACGCGATCGCGACCAGACCCTTGCAAACGCGATTCTTTACCCAAACAGCCCTTCACGAACGCGTTCCATCCATCGCGAACATGGTGACTTAATTCCACTGAAGCTCTAGATGCTATATCCTTCTATGCGAAGAGACAAAAATTGCGAACGCGATGCAAAATCTCGCATGCATTCGCAAATGCGTAGACGGCCTAGCAAACGCGAAGGCTAAATTTCGACCTTCCTCAGTTGACTCTTCGTGAATGCGAGGGTCCTCTCGTGAACGTGAAGAGTAAAATGCCTGCAACTGCTGAAGACCAAAGTCCGCAATTTTTTTCAACTTCAAATGATCCGTTCAACCCTCCGAAACTCTCACGAGGCCTCCGGGACCTCAACCAAAGACACCAACATATCCCAAAACCTTATTCAAACTTGTCCTAACCCTCGGAACTCCCAATACAACATTAAAACACCAAAATTACATAGGATTTAAGCCTAAGAATTTTAAAAACTTCTACATTTCGCTTTTGATAAAAAAAACTCGACCAAACCACGTCCGAATGACCTGAAAATTTGCACATACATCCTAAATGAGTCAACAGAACTACTACAACTCTTGGAATTCTATTCCGACCCCTATATCAAAATCTCGCCTATCAACCGGAAAATGCCAAAATCTCATATTTGCCAATTCAAGCCTAAACCTTCCACGGACCTCCAAAATGCATTCCAATCACGCTCCTACATCCCAAATCAAGTAACGGAGCTAACCAAAATATAAAAGTTCCAATCCGAGATTATATACAAACAAGCCAAATCTTGATCAAACCTTTTAAATTTCAAGCTTCAATTGAGAATTGTTCTTCCAAATTCATTCTGATTACCTTGAAAACCAAAACCAACAATTTACATAAGTCGTAATACATCACACGAGGAAAGTCATGCCCAAGAACTGACGAGCAAAGTGCAAAATCTCAAAATGATCGGTCTGGTCGTTACACCCCCTCCCCGGACCAAATAACCAACGTCTTTAGGACTTTATTTTCTTCAAGAATTTAATTATTTTTCTAAAAATTCATACAAACGCAAATGAACTAATGTATTGTTTTACTTTTTTAGGCAAGAATAACTTTAAAATCTGTACTCCATAACTAAAAAAAAGTACTCTTTTTTTTGTGTGAAAAAGAATGTACTCTTTTTACAACATGAAAATAAAGTACTCATTTTGTTGAAATAGAAAAAAGAATTTTTTTTGCATCATAAAAAGAAAATACTTCTTTTTGTTGTAACGAAAAAAAAAATTCTTTGAAAACTGCACTAAACAAGCCTGATGCAACAAGCATTGAGTGAAGAGGTTACTGGGGTTGAAAATAATCACACGCTCCAATGTAAAAACATACTCACCCAACTAATTACTCAGCCAATCCTCATGGGCCATATCAATATGAAGTTAAAGCTTCTCAAGCAAGAACAATTATGGTAATTTGATCATAATAATAATAATAATAATAATAAAGCTAATAAGACTAACACAAAAACAAAGTCTATGGTTATTTTGTCTGCTTCTTGTAGTGACATCAAATCAAGATTGTTGCCTTGTGTGTACATCTTCTTGGCCTTGTTTGTTCATCGTCCAACTCTTTTTCATAACTAGATTGAAGCCGAAAAATCGTTAGTAATTTTCTACTTATAAGTCAAATCGTTGATCTAGCGATAACACTTTTTTTTCTTTTTATGGTGAGTTGAGAGGGATGTACCAATAAAATATCACCCCCCCCCCCCCCTTATCCCGAGATGGCTGTTACCTCATTGTTTTATATTGTATTGTACAAATTTATTTTGATGTAATTAAATTTTATTGTATTGTATTGTTAAATTCGTTGTTATGAAACGATGATAAATTTTATTTTATGGAATGATGGCTTTAGTGTGGCTTCGTTATTATCTTATTTTTTTCCCTCTCATCTTGCTTCCTTATTATAAAATAATCTTATTTTATTCAATCTTTTTCCGCAATAATTTTACCTCTTACCTTTCGTTTTCTTTATTATATTGCAAGTTTATTCTTCATATTGTTGGTACATGACATCCTGAAACGACGGTAAATAATACAATCTATCCAAACATTGTATACATCAAAATAACACAATACAATATAACAATATATTGGTGGGAGTATACTGGGTAGTTGTTGTTGTTGTTGTTGTTGTTGTTGTTAATATAACAATATAATATAATATAATATAATATAATATAATATAATATATGATACATGACGAAAGGATACATAACAACCATCTAAACAAGTTGTTTGCCTCAAATAAAAATTGAAGAGTGTATACTTAGACTTTTGGATTTAACTCACATCCACTAATAATAATATGGTGAAACTTTACACTTATAATTGAAACTAATGAAGTAGAATATTAGCGACTATATAAGGGGTAGTCGAGCGGTTTTCCTTTTTGTCCCATTTTCTCTCTATGTACCGACGAGTATAATAAGGTTTTGTCTAGAAATGTTAGCAATTTATGTTGTGCTTCATACTTTTGCATAATACTTGTGTTACTGTTATTCCATTTAATTTCTATTTTTCACGTTGCAGATATTATTTTTCGTAAAGTTTGCGTGCAATCTACTCTCCCTAGACCCCACTGATGAAATTTTACTGGGTTTTTGTTGTATTATACATAATTACTTTTAATTTATTTACTTTTTATGTGACTTGATAGAATAGAAAAGAATGTGACCTTAGTGGCTTAGGCATGTTTAAAAAAAATACCTGAAGAAATTAAGGGGATTCAACATCTAACTATAAACCCCTAGAATTTCATTGGTCCATGTGTAAGGAAAGAAAAACCTCGAGTGAAGGAGGGGTAGGCAAAGCTATATAGAGAAATTTATGCTATATACCTATTAAAGACAAACTAATTACCGGTTTTTATCTACTTTCAAAATTATTACACTATACACCTAGCCGACCAAAACTATTTACCCGGTACTTTTTCTTATTTATTCTTTTACTGCAACTATGCAGTGTAAAGTTTTCCCTTTCTCTAATTGAATTATATCTCTCCCTATAGTCTCTTATCAATCCCCTTTTTTCTATTCTATCTTTTTCATATATTTCAGAAAAATAAAGCTAGAAAGTAAATCTATAAAAGAAAAAGGGTTTCAATAGTTTCTTATCAAAATTCTCAATCTCATTGAGTTCGACAGATTTTGGATTTCTGTATATGAGATTTTTATTCAACGTCACGTGTGATCCTCATACTAATCACCTAAAAATATATGATTACTTAATTGGATGTTATGTTCAAATATTTTTCTAAATGAACTGTTCAATTTCCATGGAGGTATTATTCATTGCATAAGCTCTCAATGACTTAATTAGATTATATGACAACTGATATTATTTTAGTTTAATAATTGATTAAAAAATTGAACTCTTTACGTACAATTATATACTCTGTTGGTATAGCTATATACTATACTGATATCATATGTTAGCTGAAATATTTTTTGGTTGTAGCTACAATTAATTGGTACACTATTTGATTTTTCTTTAGTAACAGTAGAATAGTAAACTATCTTGAATTTTTTAAATTTTGAGTCAGTTTGGTCGAGACTTAGAGGTGACTTGAGGTGATTGAGATCAAAATTTTGAGTTAAAAATCGAAGAAGAACACAACTACAGTAATAATCGAAGAAGAACACTATTACCCAATAGTATACCGCTACAGTATACTAATATACTATATGAGTATATAGTTATACCACAACAGTATACCATTATAGTATACAAATATATTGTTATGGTATACTGTAATAATATGCAAGATATTGTAATAACATGCTGTAATAGTATATAATATAGTATAATAGTATACTTATTACCCGTAAATTCACTTGTCTTTTCCTTTTTAATTTGTTTTAAGCTTTTACCTAGCGTGAGCAGCAAATTGAAAATGCAAACATAAAATAAAATTATAGTATGCTATATAATGTAACGGTTTACTCTTACAATTAGATCCTTTTAGAATTTTTTAAAATTTTCATTGATAACTGATATTATTTCAGTTTAATAATTGAATTAAACTCTTTTTAACTCTTTGTGTATAACTATATGCCCTGTTGGTATAACTATATACTATACTGGTATCAAATGTTAGTTAACATTTTTTGGATGTATTAGCTATATTTAATTGATACACAATTTGATTTTTCTCTAGTAATAATAAATATAAAATAGAATAATAAAAAATAATGAAAATAGTAAATTAAATTAAATTATGAAGAGAAAAGGAATATAAAAATGAAGTTAAATAAAATTAGAATAGGAAAAAGAAAAAAAAAAGAAGAAAACGAGAAAAAAGAAAAGGAGAAATGAAAAGGGAAAGAAAAGAATCATAGAAATAAAAAAGAATTGGAGAACAAAGAGAAATTTTCCCACAAAATCTACTATGGGTAGGAAATGTAATTAATTTATGGGTATAAAAATAAATGAATAGACAAGGATAAATAATTTTATTTTTGTAGATAACTATGTCAAACCCCCCTATATATAAGTATCCTAAGCAACCTCTTCTCCTCAACATGTGCTACTCTTTTCCTCCTCTTGCTTTAATTTGCTTCTCTCCAAAACCCTAATTTGACTCACTTGGTTTTTCGGAGCTTTTCTTTTCAAAAGATTTACTAATTAACTCAACATCTTGGTAATTTTTTTAGGTTAATCATTTTTTCCTCTGTCCCTATATATTTTTCTTGAATATTGAATCATTTGTTAACTGAATTGAATCTTCAAAACCCTTTTCCTTTGTTTATTTCGCTAAACCCTTTCCTTGATCAATTTTTACATTTCATCCCCAAAATTATTAAATGAAGATTATTTGATGCTTTTCTTCGTTAACAATTTCTATCAGGATTGAAAGTTTTTGTAGTTTTTTACATATATATTAGTTTTCTTCGCCTCCATCCACAGGACTCTATACCTCTGGTTATATAAAAATTTAAACGTTTGTTTCTTTTGACTTCCATCAATTCTTACGGATCTACACGTTTAGATTGAACTGGAGATCTTACCTTTATATGAATATCTTCATCCAAAAACCCATTTCACCAAAAAATTAAGCTACATATATGAGGTTAAAACTAATTTTTATGCATAAATAATAAATGTTAAATCTTCTTGTCTTCTTCGTGTATTTAATTTTTAATATTCTGAATTCCTTGGTAAAAAAACGAGCACCGCTACTGATTATATCATCCAGTTCCAAGAATTTTGGCCTTTTCCCCAAAAGTGGATCGTGGATCAACTGACGTACAGTTGTTACTTGCAGCTGCAGCATTATCGAGATTCACATAGAAATGTTTCTTGAATATGAGAATTTTGATGATGATGCGTCAGCAATGATGACTTCTTTCTCCAATGAAACAGCAAAAGGGAGATGTTTCTTCATCTGATTTTATGAGATGATTCGTTTGGATAAGGCGTAGTAGTTAGAACTGCTTTGCTTGTAAATTTCTATAACGATTTTCTTTTCCCCGGTCACTGCTTCTTTTTAAACTAAGGATATCGAAACAATGTTTCTACCTCACACAAAGTAGAGCTAAGGTCCGGATATACTCTATCCTCTACAGATCTTACCTGTGAGATCGTACGGGTATATTATTGTGTTGCTGTATTGTTTGTTTCTAAGGAATTAATATTGGTAAAATTAGCAATGGTGTGTTGATTATAATCCCCCGCTATGATCTATTCCAAGACATTCTATGTTCAATCGTTGTATTATTGTGACGCCCTGTAAATTTTGTGACTGATTATACAAAATAAAAATGTCATCTTTGATCAATTTAAACCATATAAAGTTGTTGGAGATAGTAGAATTCATACAAATAATATGGTGAAAATTCGGAAGTGGGTTTGAGTTAGTTAGAAAGGATTCTTGATCTGGAGTTATTGTCCTGATTAGAGTTATTTTAATAAAGTAGTTAGAAATACTTACAGAATGTTATGAAATAATATAAAAGACAAGAACAATAACTCAAGAACAAGAGCAATAGAGAGAAGAGTAGAGAGAGTTCTTCTTACTGATACTTAGAGAATGTTAGGAGTGATTTACAATGGTAGAGGGCACCTCTATTTATAGGGAGGAGGATGATTTAGCTACCATTAATAGGACTCTAGAATCTCTCTAATTAAAGACATTCACCTTAAATAGAAGTGTATTTATAACACTCCCCCTTGAATGTCTATTCAATGATGTGCCTCGTTAAAACCATAAAACAAAACCCAATGGGAAAAATTAAAGTAAGGAAAAAGAGTACACATGTTTGAATATGCGCCTATTGGTTGCCTCGTTAAAAACCTCGCAAGGAAAACCCGGTGGGACAAAACCTTGTAAGGGAAAAAGAGTGCAACGCGCATTAACTCCCCCTGATAAGAACATCAATTTATGTCCTTAAGTCTTCGCATCCCGATCTTGTGAACTAGCTTCTTGAAGGTTGACTTCGGTAGAGATTTTGTGAACAAATCAGCCATATTTTCGCTTGAACGAATCTGTTGAACATTGATATCACCATTCTTTTGAAGATCATGTGTGAAGAATAACTTTGGTGAAATATGCTTTGTTCTATCTCCTTTTATGAATCCTCCCTTCAATTGAGCTATACATGCTGCATTGTCTTCATACAAAGTTGTGGGTAGTTTATCACACTTCAAACCACATTTGTCTTGGATATGATGTATTATCGACCTTAACCACACACACTCCCGACTTGCTTCATGAATAGCAATTATCTCGGCATAATTAGATGAAGTAGCCACAATTGATTGCTTAGTCGATCGCCAAGATATGGCGGTTTCTCCACAGGTAAACACATAACCCGTTTGAGATCGAGCCTTGTGTGGGTCGGACAAATATCCAGCATCAGCATAACCAACAAGATCCGGGCTGCAATTCTTGCCATAAAATAAGCCCATATCGGTAGTTCCCTTTAGGTACCGCAATATGTGTTTGATCCCATTCCAATGTCTCCTCGTAGGAGCCGAGCTAAACCTTGCTAAGACATTAACTGAAAAGGATATGTCAGGTCTTGTAGTATTTGCAAGATACATTAGTGCGCCAATTGCGCTAAGATATGGTACTTCAGGACCAAGTAGCTCTTCATTCCTTTCTTGTGGTCGGAATGGATCTTTCTTCACATCAAGTGATCGAACAACCATCGGTGTACTTAAAGGATGTGCTTCATCCATGTAAAACCGTTTCAGTACCTTTTCTGTATAGGTAGATTGATGAACAAAAATTCCGTTTGCCAAATATTCAATTTGCAAACCAAGACATAGTTTAGTCTTTCCGAGATCTTTCATCTCGAATTCATCCTTTAGATAATCAATTGCCTATTGGAGTTCTTTAGGGGTTCCAATAAGGTTTATGTCATCAACATATACGGCAAGTACAACAAATTCCGATGTTGTTTTCTTTATAAAAACACACGGGCAAATGGCGTCATTTGTATAGCCTTCTTTTAACAAGTACTCACTAAGACGATTATACCACATTCGTCCAGATTGCTTTAGACCATACAAGGATCTTTGCAATTTAATTGAGAATATTTCCCGAGATTTCGAATTGTGCGCGTTTGGCACCTTGAGTCCATCGGGAATTTTCATGTATATCTCATTATCAAGTGAGCCATAAAGATAGGCAGTAACCACATCCATTAAGTGCATGTCAAGCTTTTCATGGACAGCAAAACTTATGAGATAACGAAAGGTTATCACATCCATTACAGGCGAATATGTCTCTTCATAATCGACACCAGGCCTTTGAGAAAAACCTTGTGCAACAAGACGTGCCTTATATCTTTGTACCTCGTTTTTCTCATTTCTTTTGCGTACAAAGACCCATTTATAGCCGACAGGCTTAACACCATTAGGTGTTTCAACTATAGGGCCAAAAACTTCACGTTTTGCCAGCGAATTCAATTCTGATTGAATTGCTTCTTGCCACTTTGGCCAATCCTGTCTTTTTCGACATTCTTCAACAGATTGAGGTTCGAGATCCTCACATTCTTGCATAATGCTAGATGCTACATTATAAGCAAAGGCATTATCCACCACAATATCCACTCGATTAATATTTGCCTCAATATTAATTGGATTTAGGGATAGTTCCGTATTTTCCAGAGTCTCGGGCTCAATGGATTCTTCATGAATCTCAGAATTTGTTAAATCATGAGATTCTTTCGTGGTGTCATTTTGATCGTTCTTTTTCCTCTTTCTAGGATTTCGATCTTTGGAACCTAATGGTCTGCCACGCTTTAGGCGTGCATTCGACTCATTGGATATGACACTAGATGATTGTCCAACAGGGACATCAATACGGATTGGAACATTTTCCGCAGGAATGTGGGATTTCGTTATCCTTTTCAAGTCCGTAAATGCGTCAGGCATTTGATTTGCTATTCTTTCCAAATGGATAATCTTTTGTACCTCTCTTTCACAAATAGAGGTATGTGGATCAAGATGAGATAATGATGCATTTTTCCACAAAATTTCCCGTTTGGTTTCACCAACTTCTCCCCCTAATTTTGGGAAAAGTGTCTCATCAAATCGACAGTCTGCAAATCGTGCAGTAAACAAGTCGCCTGTCAATGTTTCGAGGTAGCGAATGATGGAGGGCGATTCAAACCCAACATATATTCCTAACCTTCTTTGCGGACCCATTTTGGTGCGGGATGGCGGTGCAATAGGCACATATACTGCGCATCCAAAAATTCTTAAATGGGATATATTGGGTTCATGACCCAAAACCAATTGCAACGGGGAATACTTGTGGTAATTCGTCGGTCTGAGACGAATTAGCATTGCTGCATGTAAGATGGCGTGACCCCATACCGAAGTGGGCAGCCTCGTTCTCATAAGTAATGGCCTTGCAATAAACTGCAGGCGTTTAATTAACGATTCTGCAAGACCGTTTTGAGTGTGAACATGAGCTACAGAATGTTCAACTTTTATCCCGATTGATAAACAATAATCATTAAATGCTTGGGATGTAAACTCAGCAGCATTATCCAGTCTAATGGACTTGATTGGATTATCTGGAAATTGTGCTCGTAGTCGAATTATTTGTGCCATCAATTTCGCAAACGCAAGGTTGCGTGATGACAACAGGCACACATGAGACCATCTACAGGATGCGTCTATCAAGACCATGAAATACCTAAACAACCCACTAGGTGGGTGAATAGGTCCACAAATGTCCCCTTGTATACGTTCCAGAAACGTGGGTGACTCAGTCCCAACCTTTGTTGGTGATGGCCTGATAATCAACTTGCCTTGATAACACGAAGTGCAAGGATATTCATTATTCGAAAGAATTTTGAAATTCTTTAACGGATGCCCATATGAGCTTTCTATAATCCGTCTCATCATGACCGATCCTGGGTGTCCCAATCGATCATGCCAAAGTACAAAGGCATTGGAATCAGTAACCCTTTGGTTTACTGTTGAATGTGCCTCAATTGCACTAATTCTTGTCCAATACAGGCCACAAGATAAAGACGGGAATTTCTCAATAACCCTCTTTTGGCCGGAGACATTCTTTGTGATGACGAGATATTCAATATTATCTTCATCCATTGTCTCAATATGATAGCCATTCCGGCGTACATCTTTAAAACTCAACAAGTTTCTCTTAGACTTGGAGGAGAACATTGCATTCTCTATGATTAACGTCGTGCCCTTGGGCAGAGTTACAATTGCTCTTCCGGAGCCTTCAATCAATTTACTACTTCCAGAGATTGTAGTAACGTTTGCCTTACACATATTTAGTTGAGAGAAATACTTCCTTTCTTTGAGTATTGTATGTGTAGTACATGAATCAACTAGGCAAATACTTTTACAGTTGGATGTTGATCCAAGTTCGCTTTGTGAGATATCCATATTTGCTATCCCATAGTTTGACATACAAAAGAGATACAAGAACATAAGAATAAACAAGTTCAATTCTTTTGTGTCACATAATATTTTCAAAATCTGCTGCTAACAGTTGACTAACAAAATCAGATATGTTATCCATTACTTTGCAGTTTGAAAATTTCAGTTTAAACGTTTTCTTCAAACAATCGATTGTTAAACACAAACAATCGATTGTTGAACATTGACAATCGATTGTTAAACACACACAATCGATTATTCGCTATTTTGAAAAACTTCAGATCATACTGTCTTAAGACAATCGATTGTTATGCATAGACAATCGATTGTTGGCTATTTTGAAAAATTCCAGAGCACACTGTTTTGAGACAATCGATTGTTAAGTATAGACAATCGATTGTTGGCTATTTTGAAAAATTCCAGAACACACTGTTTCAAGACAATCGATTGTTATGCATAGACAATCGATTGTTGGCTATTTTGAAAAATTCCAGAACTGTTTCAAGACAATCGATTGTTAAGTATAGACAATCGATTGTTGGCTATTTTGAAAAATTCCAGAACACACTGTTTCAAGACAATCGATTGTTATGTATCATAGACAATCGATTGTTGGCTATTTTGAAAAATTCCAGATTATATTGTCTTATCGACAATCGATTGTTAGACAAAGACAATCGATTGTGGATGATTTTTGAAAAATTCCAGATTACACTGTCTTAACGACAATCGATTGTTAGCCAAAGACAATCGATTGTTGATCAATTGTTTTTCAGCTTTAATACGAAAATAGTAGATAATCGACCAGTTTTTCAGGCTAGTCGATTACCCCTACTGGAAAATAAAAATATTATTGATATTTGAGCATATTGAAGATATTCTAAAGAACTACTGCTAACATTGTATCATGAACTAACTAATACGAGCTAATACTAATGACTATTAGTTTATTCACTAACTAATACAAATAAGTAGAACAAAATCAAATAACTCCATCTTCTTTCATCACGGACCCATCGCCGATTAGGTGGTCTATTTTCCCCTCGGGTTGCTCAAAGAAGTCTGCCACATCCAGGTGGGTGATGTCCTCATCGTCGTCATAGACAAAATTTGTTTCAGGGCCTTTTCTCTTTCGAGATGCTTGATAAAGGTCAACCAAGTGTCTTGGTATACGGCAAGTCTTTGACCAGTGCCCTTTCCCACCGCAACGATAACATATAGTTTCTGAACCATTTGCCGTAGGATCTTCATGACCCCGTTTCTGCTTTCGGCGGCTATCTCTCCTTGGGGGTTGACGGACTTCATTGGAATTTCTTCCTTGTCTACGTCCCTGGTTATGACCCCGTTTATGACCATGACCATGGCCCTTTCCATGTTTGGCATAATGAGAGTACACCTTATCTGCTTCAGGCAGTGGTGTGGACCCAGTGGGTCGATTTTCATGATTTCTCATGAGCAGGTCATTATTTCGCTCAGCCACTAGTAGAAGAGAAATCAGTTCAGAGTACTTTGTAAAGCCTTTCTCTCTGTACTGTTGTTGCAGTACTATATTGGAGGCATGAAACGTTGTAAACGTTTTCTCAAGCATATCATAATCGGAGATATTATCCCCGCATAGCTTCAATTTAGAAGTAATTCTGAACATTGCAGAATTATATTCAGAAACGGACTTAAAGTCCTGGAGCCTCAGATGAGCCCAATCATATCGTGCTTGTGGCGTGACCAACTTCAGGTTGTCATATCTCTCCTTTAAGCCGTTCCACAAGACGAGTGGATCCTTGACGGTGAGATATTCAATCTTCAAACCTTCATCAAGGTGATGGCGCAAGAAAATCAAGGCCTTCGCACATTCTTGGGTGGATGCTTTTTCTCTATCTTTGATGGTGTCTCCGAGACCCATAGCATCTAAGTGGATTTCAGCATCCAACACCCATGTCATATAGTTCTTGCCCGAAATTTCAAGGGCAACGAACTTTCTTTTCGTAATGTCAGACATAATCGAAAATTAAATTAGGAAGAGGGAAATACCTTAGATTTCTCGATAATGGTTCTTGAGACGGTAGAGTCTCGTGCTGATAACGTGTTATGAAATAATATAAAAGACAAGAACAATAACTCAATAACAAGAGCAATAGAGAGAAGAGTAGAGAGAGTTCTTCTTATTGATACTTAGAGAATGTTAGGAGTGATTTACAATGGTAGAGGGCACCTCTATTTATAGGGAGGAGGATGATTTAGCTACCATTAATAGGACTCTAGAATCTCTCTAATTAAAGACATTCACCTTAAATAGAAGTGTATTTATAACACAAAAATAATTATAATTATTTATTTGGATGTAAGTGCCGAAATATGTATTTATAATTAAGCAATAATATTTATATATTGAGAATTATAAAGTATGTAATGAAATACTAAGCCAGCTACTTTTTCTTATAGTATGGTGGTCTTCAATGACACCTACAGGTGAACAAAGTAGAATTTTCATTTGATTTTTGGCAATCATTGGTTAATAATATTTGTAGAAAACTTATAAAGAAGCATTGATTACAGAGACAAAAACGAAATGCTAAGAGAAGCTAAATTCCTTGAATATTCTTTTCTTAACTTTGTGATTATTGTTCATTGGACGTTGATTTTAGTATATAGCATATGTAAATTATGACAACATATAGTGAGTTGCATAGTTATATCAGGATATGATTTTCACCTTTAAATTCATGGCATGAGTTGTTAGAATATTGAGGCTTAGCTCTAAGTTTGAAATTTAGGGAATATGAGATTTGACCCGCCAATTGATATCAAGATTGAGTTGTGACATCGTTTATCAATATGTTGTATAGATTGAGATCATTGAATGCTATTTGGTTTGTGTTTTAGATTTTGAAAGGTTGGAAAGCTTCTGATTAGCGAAGTAAGAAAGACTTTAAATTTTAATGATTGTTTTTTCGAACCCCGTTTGAAAATATATTTTATCTCCCTGGTCCATGTGTTGGTACAAGATTGCACTTTGCATAATCGGTAGTCTTTGACTAGCCACGAGTATATGATTTTACGAGGAAAAAAAATATTAAAATTATTTTATAAGTTGTTTGATAGTGTAATACAGCTGTGAGCCATGAGGGTGTGATATAATGGTTTGATACGGCCGTGAGCCATGATGTTGGGTATTGTGTATGCCTTTGTACATCACCAGAGCATTGTGTATGCTTCTTGATATAATTGGGCCATTGTGTATGCCTCGGTGGGCATCGTATGTGCCCCATCATATATTTGAGGTATTGTGGTGTTGTCGTGAACTTGTCAGGGTGTTGATTAATTTTCTTCACCGCCGTTTTATGACAAGTCCTTAGTGTGAATCGTATTGAGATGTAAAGTGTTTCCCTCTAAATATTGGTTTAAACTTTATTGAGTATTATATTGTGAATTGATTTCTGTGCATATTATGTATATGCCTGGTTTGTGTTTTTGACACTTGTTCTAAGTGTTTGGGGGGTATTCAAAATGGCGTGTCGAGAATTTTACTAAATTATATTTACGTATAACTTACATCTTATTTGCACGTCCATGCAGATACTACTCGTGACGATAGAACTAACAGTTGACGATTTTTCTAAAGTTGATCCAGTTATTGATATGAGTCATCGTATTATTGGAGGCTTCCAAAAGAGTATTTATTATATATTTATACGATGTCTCTTATGGAGTTTACACACCTGATTTTGAGTCTTTTGTAATTCTCTTAGATGACCATGGTCTAGAGTGTTATTCCTCCATTTTGGTTGCTATTATCCATAAATATTTATGGAATAATTTAGATAATTAATCATTTGAATTTAATTATTGAAATGTTAGGAACTTGCATACATTTTGGTTGAATTTTGTATAAATGTTAAGTTTATGGTATAAGGTGGTTCGCTTAGCGGGTAGTATTAATTGAGTGCCAATGACTTTTAGAGAGTATTTTGGGACGTGACAAATATTTTGGCCCATCTGCCACAGGTAAGCATCATAGCATGTATTGAAATTATTTTACAAAATACTGTTTCAAACCAAAAAGGAAAAGAAAAATATTGATGTATATTGGAAGATGCGGTATGTATTTCATTATTTACTAGTTTATATAAACGTGCGTTGCACGTTAAAAGTTACACATAATGGTCTTATTTTTATAAAAAAAACTAAGAAATTTAATTAATGAGAGAATTATATATAATACAACAATGAAGTAAATGCCAAAAAATGTCATTATAATAGCATAAAATGTGAATTAAAATGATTATGTCACGACCCGAATTTTTCACCATCGGGGTCGTGATGGCGCCTACTAATAGGAGCTAGGCAAGCCAACTCAAACATATGTTTCCATTTTTAACAATACTTATTATCGACAATATTAAAATTTAAGCGTAATAAATAAATTTAGCGGAAGACTTAACAAATTTTACTAGATGCGATACTAAAATTCCAATATAAAACACTACTCAAGAACTGGTGTCACAGTACTCACAAACTTCCAAGAATAATACACATAACCGTCTGAAAGAAATAAAATATTTGTCTCGAATATATGAGATAACAGACTGAAAATAAAGATAGAGGAGATGTCGGGTCCTGCGAACGCCTGCAAGGCTACCTCGGTATCTTGATGATCAAAAGCTAACACCCGCACTACCGTTGCTGTTGTTTTCCAAGACCTGTATTTGCGCAAAACTAGCGCAGAGTGTAGAATCAG
>JAXGFW010000222.1:0-45850 GCA_034376525.1 Nicotiana benthamiana
TGTTACGTTGCCCGAAGGTACGAAACCTATTGGTTGTAAATGGATTTTTAAAACCAAAAGGGATTCAGGGGGCAATGCTATTAAGTACAAAGCTCGTCTTGTCGCAAAAGGCTACACTCAGAAAGAAGGCATTGATTATAAAGAGACTTTCTCTCCAGTTTCATCGAAAGACTCTTTCAGGACTATAATGGCATTAGTAGCACATTTTGATCTTGAGCTTCATCAAATGGATGTTAAAACTGCTTTTCTCAATGGTGACATTGAGGAAACAATTTATATGGTGCAACCTGAAAACTTTGTTTCGGATGAATCAGAGAAGAAGGTTTGCAAATTAAAGAAATCCATCTATGGGCTCAAACAAGCTTCTCGTCAATGGTATTATAAGTTTCATGCAGTCATTACATCTTTTGGTTTTGAACCGAATATTGCTGATGACTGTATATACCATAAGTTCAGTGGGAGTAAGTATATTTTTCTGGTTTTATATGTCGATGACATACTGCTTGCTGTAACGATATAGCATTATTACTTGAAACTAAGAAATTTCTTTCAAAGAAATTTGAAATGAAAGATCTTGGTGAAGCTTCTTTTGTATTAGGAATTCAGATTCTGAGAGATCGCTCCAAAGGCGTTCTCGGTCTGTCACAAAAGGGCTATATCGATAAGGTTCTGAAAAGATTTGGCATGCAGGATTGTAAACCAGGCGACACCCCTGTTGCTAAGGGAGACAAATTTAGTCTCAAGCAGTGCCCAAACAATTCTTATGAAATTTTGGAAATGTAGAAGACACCTTATGCTTCGGCGGTAGGTAGTCTGATGTATGCTCAGGTATGTACACGACCTGATATAGCATACATTGTTGGGATGTTAGGCAGATATCTAAGCAATCCGGGAATGGACCATTGGAAGGCAGCCAAACGGGTCATGAGGTACTTACAGAGAACAAAGGATTACATGCTTACATACCGGAAATCGGACCAGCCTGAGATCATTGGGTATACCGATTCCGATTTTGCTGGATGTCAGGATAGTTTGAAGTCTACTTCAGGCTATATTTACATGCTTGCGGGTGGTGCTATCTCTTGGAGAAGCATTAAGCAAACTCTTACTGCCACTTCCACCATGGAAGCGGAGTTTATGGCATGTTATGAAGCATCCAATGAGGCATTATGGCTGCGGAATTTTGTTGGTGGACTGCGTATTGTTGATACTATTCAGAAGCCTCTTAGGCTATTATGTGACAACAGATCAGCAGTCCTTTATGCTAATAACAACAGTAGTTTGACGAAAGCAAAACATATGGACGTCAAATTTCGGGTTGTTAAAGAAAGAGTACAAAATGGACAATTGTGCATTGAGTACATTAGTACAAACTCCATGCTTGCGGATCCGCTAACTAAGGGATTGGCACCAAAAGTATTTCATGAGCATATTGCTTGTATGGGTGTCAAATCAGATAAGGATTATGTATTTTAGTGGGAGTTTTGTATTGTACATTTATGTAATTGTTCATTATATTCAGAAATTCAGTAATTCAGTTATATCTGCAGATATTCAGTTTTAAAGTTTTTGTACTCTTACAGTTTATGTTTGATCTCAATAAAGAGAACCAGTTGGAAATAGACATTCTATTGACCACACTTTATGTTATTTCCATGCTACATACCTACACTTGATCCATGTCGTTGGTTATATTGATATACGTGATCTATGATTGGTTCTAGTTACGAAAGAGTAACGACGAGCACTTAGTTCCTATGTTGGTATGATTGATGGACCGGATTGTTCATGACAATTTTATTGTGATAGCAATTTTGTGCACCTAAGGTTTGTAACATATAATATTAAGGTTTGTACATATGTATGTATATCTCGTCCAAGTGGGAGATTGTAAGATATATGAATTTATATCTAGATATATGGACTTATATCTACACACATATGAACAATATATGGATAATTATATGTTATGTGCTATCTTTTGGTTTGGCCTAATTATGTGGTCTTATGGACATTATGTTAAGGGGGCCAATGTGTTGTCATACTAAAGTGTAGGACTAATGTGTAGATACCCAAAATGGTAACCTTAGTTTATGATGGACTAATTAAGGTTACAAATGTAACTATGGTTACATGAATGCTTGTGACTCTTGAGTTTTGTAACTCTTGCAAGACATAACTCAAGACATAACTTTTGTCTTGTAACTCTTGTCTCTTGGGTTATGTAACTCCTAGAGTTATAAAGTGGGGTTATGGTTCCCATTCTTTAGCAAGACAAGTTCTTCTTCTTCCCATTGAATCAAGAACCATATTGTCCATTGTCTTGCAAATAGGGTGGAAAACCATAAGCCAAATTTTGATCATTGTCATATTATTGTTATTGTGTAACAATTCTCATATTGTTAAATCTTGTGGATTCATTCTTGTGGTAACATACAAACTTCACGAAACTTGAAGAAAGGATCAAGAGGTTTAAAAGGAATCAAGGACAATTATCAAAGGTGGTTCATAAAATTCCACACATATGAATTCAGGTTAACTTCCGCTCATGTAGTTGTAATTCCGATTATTCAATATGAAGGTTGTTGTTTTTAGTAGGAATCATAATCCTAACAATTCCATCCTAAAGCCACCATGAAAACACCTTGAATCTCACAGATTTCATCACCCTTTCAACATTGAAATCTGCTTAAAAACAAACCCAAAACCATCGCCAAATTTGAAAATTAGTCTAGATCCAGTTGATTTTTAACCATCAAAAAGCCCGAAATACTCCAAAAACCACCTCCTTCTTTCATCGAAACATCACCCAAAAGTTAAATTTTAACCACCACAAATATCAGCTCAAACACAGTCCCCTTTTCGTGAAAAAACAACATCTCCAAAAATTAAATTTTGTGGGTGTCGGGGTTGCCTACTTGGTTTTCGGTTCGAGGTGCATCTTAGTCCATAATTTTGTCATCAATTTTCTCGTGTTTTCGCTCCTTTCAAGTCATCTTTGTATAATGTTTTGGGAACAAAATATTGGATTATAATGAGCAAAGCTTCTCGCGATAAGGTTTACTTTTCTGTTCTCTCTACTGTTGTACATTTTATTTGCTTATTTTTCTATTTTGTTTGGTGATTTAACACATGATATTTTGCTTGATTAATGTTGTTTTACTGCATTTTGATCTTTATTAGTGTTCAATCATAATTGACCTTTTATGGTTTGGGTTTATTTATTTATTTATTTTACTATGAAAATGCTTTAAAGTGCTCTAACGGTGATTAATTTGATGTACTTGAAAAAAAAAGATTTGTAGGTAGATCACTATTTTTTTCCTTCTAATTGAATATGTCTCGTATAGAAAATGTGTAATGGGAGGTAGAAATTAGATTCTTTGGATGAGCAAATCTTTAAGTTGTTCTAATTCTTTTTCTCTTTCCTTAGTGTCTCTGAATATTGCTGCTTTTAATTAGGATGTAAATTGGTATTCAGTTGGCGTTCTCTGTCTATTCTTGCCTCATCTATCCTCTTCTTTATATTTCATTGTTATTTTTCCAACATTAAGTTACAATTGAGTGATATAAATTGATTGATCTTTTCAGATAAAATGCAAAGGTAATACTAATTTTCTATATGTTTGTGTGTCACCAAAAGTGCATTTATACCTTATATACCTTCAGCAATCCATAGCATGTGAACATTGCTATTCTAGGGTCAGGTGCTAAGATCGGACCGAGTTTAAATTGTCTCTTTCTCTGTAGTGATTAGGACATTTTGGAATTAAATAAATGAGAAGGAAGGAAACACTTTTAAATGAGTCCAGAGTTTATTCACATAGCCACCTTGAATCTTCCATAATTCTAGACTTGTCAGATGATGTCAAGCATAAAAAATTAAGCAATACGAAATGCGTAGTTTCCTTAGGCGTATTACTTTAATAATTTACTTTCTTAAATTCAGCTGCATATTTATGTGATCAAAATCCAAACCTTAACAACGTTAGATAAATTGTGTTGCGGACTCTGGGTGCATTTATGTGACGTGGTTCAAAATATATTTTATATAATGTTGTAATTTTCTTTTAAAAATGAATAAAAGCAGTATGTTTAAAATTGTCAAAGGCTAAAATATGTACTAAGTCAGATAATAGTCCATTTATAACAGATAAGCGACTGTGCTAGAACCACAGAATCAGGGAGTGCGTAACCCTTTTTTCCGGGTTAACAAAATTTCTTACCCGGATTTTTGGTTTGCTGACTGTATTACAGAGTCAATCCTTTCCTCGATTCAGGATTTAAACCGGTAACTAGGGACACCATAAATTATCCCAAGTGACGACTCTGAATTCTCTAAATAAATAATCCTGTTTCAATTGTCCTTTAATTGGAAAAACTCCCTTCCATACCCTTCGCGGGGTGTAGTGTAAAAGGGAGGTGTGATACTTGACACTAAAAGACTATAAATAAAAATGATGAAAAGACAAAATAATAAACTATGAAACTCTCACTTGTGTTCTTTGTATTTCTGTGCATCATTGCTTGGTTTCTATGACTGTCTTCTATTTGTACAGTGTTTGATTCTACTTAGAGTAAAGTTTGTTCATACATACTAGTGCTATTCGATGGCACTGACGTCCCTTTTGTTGGGGGCGCTACGTCTTTTAATGGATGTAGGTGTTTTTATAACAGGCAGTGTTGGTCGCAGCTGGTGCCGCATCACCCTTTCAGTTGACTTGGTGAGCCCCACTTCATTTCAGGGTCATGTTTCATTTGTTAATCATGTACTTTGTATTTGAGGAATAGTCAGAGCCTTGTTACTGGCATTTATATTTTACATTACTCTTCAGTTATGTTTAGAGGCTCCGTAGACAGGTTGTGGATAATGTCATCTATTGGAATTAAAGTAGAAATATTGATGTTTGACAAGATTTATAAAACTTGTAATATTTTAATAATTATGATTTAAGCTGCTAATGGAAATGAAAAGTAAGTTCTTAATGAAATACTTACTAAAGTATTATTTATGGAGTCCATATCCTATTTATTTACGGATTAGTTTGGGTAGAATGAAACTTAGCAAGCTTGCGCAGCCGGGTTTACTCGGTCGAGCACTTGTCGCGCTCCTCGGATTTTGGGGCATGACATTTAGGTTCAAAATGAATCTTTAAACGAAAAATTAAAGCTGATGGCACTATTGACAAATATAAGTCAAGACTTGTTGTCAAAGGTAATATACAAAAGGAAGACCTTGATTACTTTGACACTTATATATATATATAGGGCTCATTGTATCATATTTATATCAATTATATAGTTTTCTCCCGTGCTTTCTCACATGGTATTAGAGCTCTAGTGAGAATATCATAGTTGTGCGTCTTTCCAGCAACTTCCGGGAAGAAAGACCTCGTCGCCGTACAATATTCCGGCGACTTAAGAGGCTGTCCTTAACGAAATCACCATTTTGTTGGTATTGTACAAAATGCGAGACCATCACAAGGCTCGGAATATATTTCCGACCAACTACAGAAAATATCACCGGAATATAACCCCCCACGCGCCACCACGAGCCCGCCGGAGTTCTGCCGCCGCCGGCGAGTCTATCCCACGCGCCGGCGCGTGAGACACTTTCTGGCCAGATTTTCAAAAACTTCCTTCAGGACAGTCTGATCGCCCTCGAATTCCGAGCCTATCCATATTTTTATTTTTCAATTCCGATAACTTTGAATTTTTTCCGGTAGCTACAGTACTTTTCCCGGCAGCTACAGTTTTCAGTTTTCAGTTTTCTGTTTCAGTTTCAGCGAGTTTTTAGTTGATTATTTCTGATTATTTGGTGATAATCCAATGATGTCTTTGGGACTCGATGCTTTCGGGTCTAAAAATCCGGGTTCTGGCAGTTCCGGTGTTATGATAACCTCAGAACCTTTAATAGGAGGTTCAAATTACGTAGCCTGGGCTTCGTCTGTCGAGTTGTGGTGTAAAGGTCAAGGTGTTCAAGATCATCTAATCAAGGAATCTAGTTAAGGAGATGAAAAATCCATAGCACATTGGGAGAAGATCGATGCTCAATTATGCAGTATTTTGTGGCGATCTATTGATTCCAAGTTGATGCCCTTGTTTCGTCCATTCCAAACATGTTATTTGGTTTGGGAAAAGGCTCGTACTTTATACACTAATGACATATCTCGTTTCTATGATGTGATATCGCAGATGACAAATTTAAAGAAACACGAATTAGATATGTCTACTCTCATGTTGTATGGGGCGGAATGCTGGCCCGTGAAGAACTCTCATGTTCAGAGAATGAAGGTTGCGGAGATGAGGATGCTTAGGTGGATGTGCGGTCACACCAGGCTAGATAAGATTAGGAATGAAGTTATTCGAGAGAAGGTGGGGGTGGCCCCGGTGGATGAGAAGATGCGAGAAGCGAGGCTGAGGTGGTTCGGGCATGTGGGGAGGAGAAGTCCCGATGCCCCGGTGAGGAGCTGCGAGCGGCTGGAGATTGTTGGCGGCCAGCGAGGCAGAGGGAGGCCTAAGAAGTATTGGGGAGAGTGATTAGGCAGGACATGACTAGAATGCAGGTTTCCGAGGACATGACCCTTGATAGGAATGTCTTGAGGTCTAGAATCAGGTTTGTAGGATAGGGGCTCCTAGAGTTTTTCGTACTCCTCATCCGGGGTTGGGTGTGGGTCAGCAGGGTTACCCATAGATGATTTGTGTTTTAGCTTGTGTCCCCCCTTTATGGCTGTTAGTTATGGTAGTTACTGTATGATATTATTGCATGCAATAATATTTATGTTTCGTATGTTTAGATAATTATTTATGCTATTTACGATATTTCTGCTGGAGTTACTAATGCTCTATTATTTTTGTGTTTGTCTTTGTTTTTGTTTTACTGCTGTTTTTCCTTTTATCCTATGAGCCAGGGGTCGATTGGAAACAGCCTCTCTGCCCTTTCGGGTAGGGGTAAGGCTTGTCTACATATTACCCTCCCAAACCCCACCTGGTGGGAGTATACTGGGTAGTTGTTGTTGTTGTTGTTGAATTAGATATGTCTACATACTTGGGACACGTACAGGCAGTTATGGAGGAGTTTAAGACGTTGATGCCAGTTTCTGCTAGCGTTACAAAGCAGCAAGAGCAACGACAAAAGCTGTTTCTAGTTCTTACTCTTGCTGGGCTTCCTAATGATCTCGACTCAGTACGCGATCAGATTTTGGCTAGTCCGACTGTCCCCACAGTTGATGAATTATTCTCTCGATTACTTCGCCTTGCTGCAGCATCGAGTCACCCAGTGAGCTCATCACAGACACTTGATTCATCTATCCTCAAATACCAATCAGTGGACAATCGGGCATCTCATACTATGGAGAATAGTCGAGGAGGAGGTCATTTTGGAAGATCTAGAGCCAAGTGTTCTTATTGTTATAAACTTGGTCACACTCGTGACGTGTGCTATTCTTTAAATGTTCGACCACCCAAAAATGCATATGTTGCTCAGACCGAGACTACAGGTAACTAGGGATTTTCTGTGTCTGAAGGGGAGTATAATGAGTTCCTTAAATATCGAGCAAGTAAGCAGACATCTCCACAAGTAGCTACTGTTGCTCAGACTGATACTTCTGTTGCTGGTAATTCTTTTGCTTGTGTTTCCCTGTCTAGTCCTCTTAAACAATGGGTTGTGGACTCAGCTGCTTCTGATCATATCTCTGGTAATAAATCCCTTTTGTCAAATATTACGTATTCACAGTTTCTTCCCAACGTTACTTTAGCTAATGGGTCTCAAACTAAAGCAAAGGGAGTTGGACAAGCGAATCCTCTACCCTCTGTCACTCTAGATTTCGTTCTTTATATCCCTGGATGTCCTTTTAATCTTGCATCTGTTAGTCGTTTGACTCGTGCCCTCCATTGCGATATATATTTTATTGATGATTCTTTTATTATGCAGGACCGCAGTACGGGACAGACGATTGGAACAGGACTTGAATCAGAAGGAATCTACTACCTTAACTCACTAACATCCTCCAAGGCCTGTCTAGTTGCATATCCTCCAGACCTACTTCTCAGTCGTTTAGGACATCCTAGCTTGTCCAAGCTTCAGAAGATGGTGCCTAGTTTGTGTAGTTTATCCACATTAGAGCGTGAGTCATGTCAGCTCAGGAAACATACCCGCGCCTCCTTTCCTCGTAGTATTGTGAGTCGTGCAGAGTCTGCTTTTTTCTTTAGTTCATTCGGATATATGGGGTCCTAGTAGAGTCAGTTCAACCTTGGGATTTCATTATTATGTTAGTTTCATTGATGGTCATTCAAGATGTACTTGGATTTTCTTAATGAAAGGTCGTTTTGAGTTGTTTTCTATATTCCAGAATTTTTGTGGTGAAAATAAAAATCAATTTGGTGTTTCTATTCGCACTCTTTGCAGTGATAATGCCTTAAAATATTTATCCTCTCAATTTCAGCAGTTTATGACTTCTCACAAAATTATTCATCAGACCTCTTGTCCTTATACCCCTCAGCAAAATGGGGTTGCAGAGAGAAAGAATAGGCACATTACTGAGACTGCTCGCACATTTCTCATTGAATCTCATGTTCCGCTGCGTTTTTAGGGCGATGCAGTTCTCACATCTTATTATTTGGTTAATCGGATGCCTTCATTTCCCATCCAGAATCAGATTCCGTATGAGGTATTGTTTCCCCAGTCACCCTTATACTCTATTCCCCCTCATGTTTTTGGGAGCACTTGTTTCGTTCATAACTTAGCTCCTGCGAAAGATAAGTTACCTCTTCGTGCTCTCAACTGTGTCTTCCTTGGTTATTCTCGTGCTCAGAAGGGCTATCGTTGTTATTTACCTGATCTTCGTAGGTACCTTATGTCAGCCGATGTCACATTTTTTGAGTCTAAACCTTTCTTTACCTCTTTTGACCATTCTGACCATCTTGATATATCTAAGGTTTTACCAATACCGGCCTTTAGGGAGTCTACCATATCTCCTCATTCACCTTCCGCAACAGAAGACTTACCCATTCCAACAGTTGGAGAGTCTAGTCTGGCTCCTCCTAGACTCCCTGCGACAGACACTCAACTCTTGACATATCATCGTCGTCCTCGTCCAGTATCCGGCCCGGTTGATTCACGTCCTGCACCTGACCCTGCTCCTACTGCGGACTTCTCTCTTCCGATTGCACTTAGGAAAGGTAGACGGAACACCCTTAATCCTAATCCCCATTATATCGGTTTATGTTATCATCGTTTGTCATCACCCTGTTATGTTTTTCTATCTCCTTTGCCCTCTGTTTCCATCCCTGAGTCTACAGGTGAAGCATTGTCTCATCCAGGGTGGCGACATGCTATGACTGACGAGATGTGTTCTTTACATACGAGTGGTACTTGGGAGCTCGTCCCTCTTCCTTCAGGTAAATCTATTGTTGGTTGTCGTTGGGTGTATACAGTCAAGGTTGGTCCAGATGGTAAGGTTGATCGTATTAAGGCTCGTCTTGTTGCCAAGGGATATACTCAGATATTTGGGCTTGATTACAGTGATACCTTCTCTCCCGTGGCTAAGATAGCATCAGTCCATCTTTTTCTCTCTATGGCTGTTGTTCGCCATTGGCCCATGTATCAGCTGGACATTAAAAATGCATTTTTACACGGTGACCTTGAGGATGAAGTCTATATGGAGCAACCACCTGGGTTTGTTGCTCAGGGGGAGTCTCGTGGCCTTGTATGTCGCTTGCGCCGGTCACTTTATGTCTAAAGCAATCTCCTCGAGCCTGGTTTGGTAAGTTTAGCACTGTTATCAAGGACTTTGGCATGACTCGGAGTGAAGGTGATCACTCTGTATTCTATCGCCATTCTGATTCACGTCTCTCTATTTATCTGGTGGTTTATGTTGACGACATTGTTATTACCGGCAATGACCAGGATGGTATTACTAAATTGAAGCAACATCTCTTTCAACACTTTCAGACTAAGGATCTGGGCACACTAATGTATTTTCTGGGTATTGAAGTCGCACAGTCTAGCTCAGGTATTGTAATCTCACAACGGAAGTATGCGTTAGATATTCTTGAGGAGACAGGATTGACAGGTTGTAAACCTGTTGACACTCCGTTGGATCCAAATTCTAAACTTCTTCCAGGACAGGGAGAGCCTCTTAACTATCCTGCAAGATATAGGCGGTTAGTTGGTAAATTAAATTATCTTACAAAGACAAGACCTGACATTTCCTTTCCTGTGAGTGTTGTGAGCCAGTTTATGGGTTCTCCATGTGATAGTCATTGGGATGCATTTGTTTGCATTCTTCGGAATATAAAATCAACTCTAGGTAAAGTTTTATTGTTTGAGGATCGAGAACATGAGCAGATCGGAATACTCCGATGCTGATTGGGCAGGATCGCCTTCTGACAGACGTTCTACTTCTGGATATTGTGTCTTAGTAGGAGGAAATTTGGTATTTTAGAAAAGCAAGAAACAGAATGTGGTTGCTCGGTCTATTGCAGAAGCAGAATATCGAGCAATGGCTATGGCTAAATGTGAGCTAGCTTGGATCAAACAGTTGCTCAAAGAGATGAAATTTGGAGATGTTAGTTAGATGGGACTTGTGTGTGATAATCAAGCTGCTCTTCATATTGAGTCAAATCCAGTGTTCCATGAGAGAACTAAGCACATTGAGATTGACTGTCACTTTGTCAGAGAAAAGATACTCTCGGGAGATATTGCTACAAAGTTTGTAAAGTCAAATGATCAGCTTGCAAACATTTTCACCAAGTCCCTCACTGATCCTCGTGTTAATTACATATGTAACAAGCTCGGTACATATGATTTATATGCACCAGCTTGAGGGGGAGTGTTAGAATATGTAAAATAGTAGAACCCTAATCCAATGTGTATTAGGAGTAGGATAAGTTATGTGTATATATATATATGGCTCATTGTATTATGTTTATATCAATTATATATTTTTCTCCCGTGCTTTCTCACAAGATAAAATGCAAAGGTAATACTAATTTCTATAGCATTTATGACCTTATCTACCTTTAGCAATCCATAACATGTGAAGATTGTATATATTGTACTATTCTGGGGGTCAGATGCTAAGATCGGACCAAGTTTAAATTTCCTCTTTCTCTGTAGTGATTAGGCCATTTTGGAATTAAACAAATGAGAAGGAAGGAAACACTTCCAAATGAGTCCAGAGCTTTATTCACGTTGCCACCTTGAATCTTCCATAATTCTAGATTTGTCAGATGATCTCAAGCATAAAAAATTAAGCAATTACGAAATGCGTAGTTTCTTTAGGCGCATTACTTTAATAATTTACTTTCCTAAATTCGAGTGTGTATTTATGTGACCCAAATCCAAATTTTAACAACGTTAGATAAAGTGTGTTGTGGACTGCGGATGCATTTATGTGACGTAGTTGAAGATATATTTTAAATGACGTTGCAATTTTCTTTTAAAAATGAGTAAAAACAGTAATAGGTTTAAAATTGTCATAGGCTAAAACATGTACTAAGATTCGATAATAGTCTATTTATAATAGTTGAGCGATTGTGCTTGAACCATGGAATCCAGGAGTGTCTAACTCCTTCTCCCAAGTTACAGAATTCCTTATTCAAATTTCTGGTTCGCGGACTGTAATTCAGAGTCAACCATTTCCTTGATTTGGGATTTAAACCGGTGACTTGGGACACCATAAATTCTCCCAAGTGGAGACTCTGAATTCTCTTAATAAATAATCCCGTTTCGATTGTCCTTTAATTGGAAAAACTCACTTCTACGCCCTTCACGGGGTGTAGTGTAAAAAAGAGGAGTGATAGCTTTGACGACTATGCTGGAGATTAAAACCCAGAACATCGGTTCAGGGTTCAAGAATTCGATCTTAGAATAACTGTTATGATTGGCTTTATTTATTATATGATTTTCCTACATATTTGAGCCTAATATGCTAAATATTTTTACCGCTTTAATATTATGTGAATTGTATATAAAACTGCTACGAAACACTTTTCTTCTCATCTTCGGGCATGTGCTCGATGGTCGAGACTCCCTATTCTGTTGGTATCATACCTTGAAATAAGATAGAGGCTCGGACAAGTTACAAAGCTGGATGACCTTTTGGTTTCCGGTACGTAGCCCCCTCCACGGCTTGAGTTGTCCGCTCGGGTTCCCAAGTCTAGAACAGTATACACAGGTTTTATGCCTAGAATAACTCAGCCTCATGTCGGATCCCTAGTAGAAACGTTTGTTCGCATCATGTGCATTTGACTTTGGGGTTGGGTCCATTTAGGACAAGTGTACCCAAATAAAAAGACTATCCTAATTCATCTTATGTGCTACTTGCATATCTGTCTGTTAAAAGAAAATAAAAAAAAGAGAAGAAAGAAGAAAATAGAAACAAAAAGTGAGAGGTAGGTATTTAGAAAATTCTAAAAATCTGCCAAAATTATGAAAAAAATGGTCATTTCAAAATGAGACAAAATTTCAAATGTCATGGTTTCCCTATTCCGTCAAAACAGGCAGAACTACGTAGGTCTGATTCTCACTGGATGTGAGATACGTAGGCAAACTTTATCACTTCCGGCCCCCAATTTTTAAAAAATCGGAAAAAAAAATCTTTTACTTCCTTGTTTAGAAAAGTTTTTCTTTGAGACCCCAATTTTTAAAAAAATACAAAAAAATATTTTCTTTTAGTTGCTTCTCAAAATAAAAAAAATACAAAAATATTTTCATTCTTCTTTTGAAAATTAAAAAGAAAATTCAAGATTAAAAAAAAATCTTTCTTTTTAATTAGAAGTACTTCTTTATAAGTCTTTCATTTGAAAAAAAGTGAAAGAAAAAGAAAAAGAAAATTCGAAATCCATAAATTTAGTTTATTTCCTTTATTCATAATCTTCCTGAACTACGCAAGATCTGATTCATGCGTCGTCACGATATGTAGGCAACCCACATCAGGGATCAACCAAAAAGAAAAATGAAAATGTGAAAAAAAAAGTAAAAAAAAATATTGATAATAAAAAGGAATGACTGAGTCCATTCTTACATGTCTTTGTTTTGAATTGTGAATAAATTAAGGTGGTCGGTTTGTGGTAAGCAGAAAACACAGGATTCAAGAAAGAAAAATGATAAATTATATCGAAGTTGTTACAAGTGCTCAAGAGACTCAGGGTTAGTGGGTCGACAAGAGTCTACTGTGGTTGAGAAAAATAGAATACTGCGACAGCAAATGGCCAAAATATGTCAAACATGGGCATATGGCCAAGGATAACTTTGTCATGAGTCACAATTTTCTACACAACAAGAGCAGTACCACTCGTACTCGTCTGATCTTCCTGCAAATATTGAGAAGCCTGCCCGAAAGATAGTACAGGAAGAAATGACCCAAAAAGTGAAAAGCTTAGATCAATGGTTGAAAAACATACAAGGGTTGGCACGTCAAAAGAGTGTTTCCTTCAAAGATCTATGTATGTTCCCTAACGTCCACTTGCCGCCTGGATTAAAGACTCCCAAATTTGAAAAATATGATGGACATGGAGACCCTATAGCCTACCTGAAAAAGTATTGCATTAAACTGAGATGAACGGGAAGAAACGAAGAATTACTGATGGCTTATTTTGGGGAAAGCCTTACGGGAGTAGCATCCGAATGGTTTTTAGATCAAGACACATCTCACTGGTACGTCTGGGATGACATGGCATAGGCCTTTGTCAAATGGCGTAGATTGACTGAACGCAGAAAACCTTCCACTGGCAGGCGTTTCAATATAATATTGACATTGTCCCAGACCGCAATTCCCTTTCAAACCTGAAAAAGAAACCAACTAAAAGTTTCAGGGAATATGCCATTGAATGAGAGAACAAGCAGCTAGAGTTAAGCCACCCATGGATGACCACGAGCTAATCACCGTCTTTCTTCAGGCTCAAGAGACGGATTATTTTCAAAATATGATATCCGTTGTGGGTAAATCCTTATCGGAAGTAATCAAAATGGGGGAAATGGTTGAGAATAGTCTTAAGACATGCAAAATTATAAGTCAAGCTGTTCTCAAAGCCACAACTCAGGTTGACCAGATTGAATCGGATAGTTTTGGTAATTTGGTGACCCGAATAAGAAGGTTGAAGAAATAATGATGACATCAAGGTCGAGAATCCCAGGTGAACATCTCAAAGGTATGATCAGTCTCCTCAAGTTTTCCATGACTCCCCTGAGCAATATTATCCATCTCAAACCCCTCAATACTCTGTTGTTACACCTCAATATGATGCGCGACCACCAAAACATCCCAGAAGGCGAGCACGAGTACAACAAAATTCCTCTATCCTCCACAAAATCTTCAAGTAACCTATAACTTACATCCAAGCCAGATGTATAGAAGGGAACAAAGGTTGAAGGATAATTTTACACCAATAAGAGAGTCCTATGCAAGCTTATTTGAGAAGTTAAAGCATTATGAAATGATTGCACCCATTCCTCCAAACCATGTGGTCCCACGTGCAAGAAGTTGTGACCCTTCCAAAAGGTGTGAATACCATTCCAATGCCCAGGGGCATAATGTTGAAAGTTGTCGGGATTTGAAAGGAGAAATAGAAAGGATGATCCAAGAAAACCTGATTATGATCCAAGACAGTGACACCTGGAGTATCGCGCAGATTACTTTACCTGCACATGATGATGCACACTTTGTAACGGTGGTGCGTAGTGACATGGAGAATGAGAATCCTCTTAGGAATTTGCCGACTGAAATAGGAGAAGACCATGGTGATTCTGATGAGCAAATTTGTGGCTAAGTGTCAAGCTTGAAAATTAGAACGTCATTCTCTCCTTATTAGGAAGAAATTTTGGTTGCTTGTTTTGATGTTTTTTCAGCTATCTGGGTTATTTCAGGGTTGTGATCCAGATTTTATTTGTTTTATTGAGTCAAACCCTTCTATCGTTCTAGTCTGTTTGTAGGAGTCATGTCTATTTGTTTTGTTGCTATTTTCATTATCCGGGTTATTTTAGGTTTGTAACTTTGATCTTAGGTTTTTTGTTTAGTTATCAAACCCTTTCATCCTTTATTCAATAAAATACAGTTTTTCCTTTTGTGTCATTTCGTTCTTAATTCTTTTCTTGCTAGTTCTAATGACATGACATGCATTCAAAAATTTCGGCCAGATCTTAGAAACTGATTTAATCTGGAATTGGATTGTTGAAAAAAAAAACACTATTGAGGATGAATAAAGAGTTGACATACTTGGGAATTAAGGTTGAGTAAAAGTCACCTTCGGATCATTGTGAAGATCGGGTTTGAGGAAGAATCAGTTAAAGATTGTGGGAAAGTTTGATATTGATGGATAGAAAGTGTCTTGTGACCACGAAACACCAAGAAGACGGGCATGTTCATCAATGTTGTGATTGCAAAAGGATAATATGTTTGGCGTTCTTGAAGTTAGGAGGCCCTTGTTCTGCTACCCAAACACTTTATATCCTTTGCTACCTCTTTTGAGCCTGTGTTATTTCTTTGATCACCTTTTCTGGAATCAAGTTTAGAGTCAAGAGTCAAAAAATATTTTTAAAAAAAAGAAAAAAATAAAAAGAAAAAAGAAAGAAAGTCCATGTCCCAAGAGTATATACTGGGGCAGCTTTTAGAAAATTCTAAGTTAAAAATAAAAGAAATAAAGAATTGTCAAAGGTCCATTCCCTCAAAAGAGAAGCTGGGGCAAACAAAAAAAAAGAAGAAAAAGAAAAAAAAGAAGAAAAAGAAAAAAAAGAAGAAAAAGAAGAATAATAAAAAAAATAAACAGAAAGAAAGATGAAAATAGTCTAAGTGAGATGTTTGAACTACGTTAGATATGATTCCTTAAAAAAAGATACATAGGCGGCCTCACAGTTTGGTCCAACCAAATAAGAATTCAAAAAAAAAAAAAAAAAGAGAAAAAAGAAAAAGAAAAATCCCCAATAGCTGAAACTATGGCAGAGATTTTATTTCACTTTTGAAAGAGTTGATACCAATAGTTGTAAGTCTACAACCCTTAATTTTGAGTCTACTTTGAGCCTTCATGCCGACCCTTCTTTCCAATCCTATCCAAAAAACTTCCAAATAAAGACCTCTTAATGAGCCTGCAAGTATGCCAAGGTACGCATGCAATGAGCAACGATTATCACGTGACATAGAACATTATCAAGATGCTCGCACAAGAAAAGTAAAAGAAAAAGAAAATTAAAAAAACAACGAGAGAATCTTACTAGTGAAAACCCTCACGGGCATTGTAAGCGACAGTAAGAAGAGGTGAATAAATAAGGGAGACTTGTTGGTGAAAACTCCTCGGGGCACCACCAGTAGAAAGTGAGTCATGAAGTTGATGCAAAGGATTGGCACGAACAAGCTCGACTTCAAAGGTCCTAAAAATAATAAAAGGGAGGATTGGATTAGTTTGATAGATCAGGCCTTTGAATCCAAAATACATGTCATGACCATTAAGGCTAGTTATCGCAAAAAAAACAAAAAAAAAAAAACAAAAAAACTCTTCCTTCTGTCCTTCCGACATGGGCCGTTTCTTGTTAATATTCGTTTCTTTGTATTATTGTGTCCTTCACTTTGAGTCCATCCTTGTCAAAACAAGCAAGAAAAGATCTCAAAATCTGCTACCGGCTTTTCAGTTGCACAAGTAAATTTGGCAAGAACACTCAGTTGTTACTGTTAACATGCTTTGAGGATTCATTCAAAAGCTTCCCCCAAAAAGCTCTTGTAAGACTGCTTGGTGCAAACAAAGATAACCGGTGATTCTCTTTAACAGACAAGTTGCTCAAAAAGCAGGAAATCATTCAAGATACAGAAAATGTCAATTGAGCAAAGATCTCCAGTTAGGACAAGGCTCATTGAGTCGCAAATACAAATGGTACTGGGTTTAAAACAATCAGAGTGAGTGCGGAACAAAAGTCTCTTGAGACCAATTCAAGCTGATCGAGCAAAAGCCAAGCTGCTTAAGACTCAAGGTCACAAACCGACCAACATTTTCAAACCTGAAAATTGTTTCTTTATTTGAAATAGGAACAAAGCAATGCAAAGAAAGCAGTTTTAAAAAAAAGAAGGAAAAAGAGAGGAAAAACAAACAAACAAAAAGAAAAAGAGAAGAAGAGAAGATCTGGCAAAGGGAAGTTTCTCGAATCTCTCACTTTATTTGTCTTGCTATTGTTGTCATTGATCTTCACATTTCCCCCCCTAGGGTAAAGTCCTAGTCTGATGGATTTTCTTCCCAATAGAAATCTTAGTCCGATGAATCTTTCTTGTAAGATAGAAAACCTAGTCTGATGAACTTTCTCCTATGATCAAAATCTTAGTCTGATGAATTTTTCTCCTAAGATAGAAGACCTAGTCTGATGAATTTTCTCCTAGGACAAAAATCGTAGTCTGATGAATATTTTTCCTAAGATAACAAAAAAGGGATCTAGTTTGATGAATGTTCTCCTAGGATAAAAGTCTTTGTCTGATGAATTTTTCTCCTAAGATAAAAGACCTAGTCGGATGAACTTTTTCTAAGGTAAACGTCTTAGTCTGATGAATTTTTCTCCTAAGATAGAAGACCTAGTTTGATGAACTTTATCCTAGGATAAACGTCTAAGTCTGATGAATTTTTCTCCTAAGATAGAAGACTTAGTCAGATGAATCTTTCTCCTAAGACACCAGAAAAATAAAAACAAAAAAAAAAAAGAACAAAAAAGGCCTAGTCTGATGAATTTGCTCCTAGGATAAATGTCTTAATCTAATGAATCTTTCTCCTAAGATAGAAAACCTAGTTTGATGAATTTTCTCCTAGGATAACAATTTTAAAAAGGGAAGTAGTTGAGAAAAAGGGGAAAGTATGGGTTTGAAAAAAAAGTGTCAATTTTTAGGTTTCTTGAAATCAGGAGGTCCCGCCCGGAGAATAAGGTCAGTTTTTACTTTAGTCAAGATTAGTTTATAGTTTTCCGCAAGCTCAATCACATTTAGGAGATGCACATCCTAGTCGAGTTATTAATTTTACTCTCATCATTGCATCCTTCATCAACAGCGCAGGTAATTTATAGTTTTGTTAACACTCACGGATGTTCCTAATATCAAACTGGGGTAGAAAAATTTAATTTGTTTTATGGGTTTTGTTGTAATCAGGTACCCACCTGGAGAACAAGAGAAGACAACTCAAGTTTAACGGAAAAACAATATCAAGTAACAAGAGAAGACAGTTCAAGTTCAACAAATGAGGCACCGACTTGGAAAAAATGGGGAAATTCACTTCAGAATGCAATTCAAGTCAACAATAATAGAAGTTCACGTCAAGAATGCGAGTAAGTATCCCGAGACAACCAAAAATGAGTCTCAATCCATAATAAAGAAAAAAAAGAAAAAGAAATAGAAAAGAAGTGAAATAAAAGTGCAGAAGCGGAGAAAATATGTGGTCTGCTCAAGACATAATTTAGGTCACAAGCTCTGCATGTCCCATCTTGGTTTGAAAAGCTGAAGAATCTCACAGAATTCCATCACACAGAAGTTAAATTTTAACCACCACAAAAATTAGCTCAAACAAAGTCCCCTTTCGTGAAAAACAACAGCTCCAAAAATTGAATTTTGTGGATGTCGGGGTTGCCAACTTGGTTTACGGTTCGAGGTGCATCTTAGTCCAGAATTTTATCATCAATTTTCTTGTGTTTTCGCTCCTTTCAAGTCATCTCTGTATAAAGCTTTGGGAACAAAATATTGGATTATAATGAGCAAAGCTTCTCGCGATAAGGTTTACTTTTCTGTTCTCTCTACTGTTGTACATTTTATTTGCTTATTTTTCTATTTTGTTTGGTGATTTAACACATGATATTTTGCTTGATTAATGTTGTTTTACTGCATTTTGATCTTTATTAGTGTTCAATCATAATTGACCTTTTATGGTTTGGGTTTATTTATTTATTTATTTTACTATGAAAATGCTTTAAAGTGCTCTAACGGTGATTAATTTGATGTACTTGAAAAAAAAAGATTTGTAGGTAGATCACTATTTTTTTCCTTCTAATTGAATATGTCTCGTATAGAAAATGTGTAATGGGAGGTAGAAATTAGATTCTTTGGATGAGCAAATCTTTAAGTTGTTCTAATTCTTTTTCTCTTTCCTTAGTGTCTCTGAATATTGCTGCTTTTAATTAGGATGTAAATTGGTATTCAGTTGGCGTTCTCTGTCTATTCTTGCCTCATCTATCCTCTTCTTTATATTTCATTGTTATTTTTCCAACATTAAGTTACAATTGAGTGATATAAATTGATTGATCTTTTCAGATAAAATGCAAAGGTAATACTAATTTTCTATATGTTTGTGTGTCACCAAAAGTGCATTTATACCTTATATACCTTCAGCAATCCATAGCATGTGAACATTGCTATTCTAGGGTCAGGTGCTAAGATCGGACCGAGTTTAAATTGTCTCTTTCTCTGTAGTGATTAGGACATTTTGGAATTAAATAAATGAGAAGGAAG
The DNA here is from genome assembly GCA_034376525.1 of Nicotiana benthamiana. NCBI lineage: Eukaryota > Viridiplantae > Streptophyta > Magnoliopsida > Solanales > Solanaceae > Nicotiana > Nicotiana benthamiana. The sequence goes on from JAXGFW010000222.1 coordinate 19,464, forward strand.
GAAACACTTTTAAATGAGTCCAGAGTTTATTCACATAGCCACCTTGAATCTTCCATAATTCTAGACTTGTCAGATGATGTCAAGCATAAAAAATTAAGCAATACGAAATGCGTAGTTTCCTTAGGCGTATTACTTTAATAATTTACTTTCTTAAATTCAGCTGCATATTTATGTGATCAAAATCCAAACCTTAACAACGTTAGATAAATTGTGTTGCGGACTCTGGGTGCATTTATGTGACGTGGTTCAAAATATATTTTATATAATGTTGTAATTTTCTTTTAAAAATGAATAAAAGCAGTATGTTTAAAATTGTCAAAGGCTAAAATATGTACTAAGTCAGATAATAGTCCATTTATAACAGATAAGCGACTGTGCTAGAACCACAGAATCAGGGAGTGCGTAACCCTTTTTTCCGGGTTAACAAAATTTCTTACCCGGATTTTTGGTTTGCTGACTGTATTACAGAGTCAATCCTTTCCTCGATTCAGGATTTAAACCGGTAACTAGGGACACCATAAATTATCCCAAGTGACGACTCTGAATTCTCTAAATAAATAATCCTGTTTCAATTGTCCTTTAATTGGAAAAACTCCCTTCCATACCCTTCGCGGGGTGTAGTGTAAAAGGGAGGTGTGATACTTGACACTAAAAGACTATAAATAAAAATGATGAAAAGACAAAATAATAAACTATGAAACTCTCACTTGTGTTCTTTGTATTTCTGTGCATCATTGCTTGGTTTCTATGACTGTCTTCTATTTGTACAGTGTTTGATTCTACTTAGAGTAAAGTTTGTTCATACATACTAGTGCTATTCGATGGCACTGACGTCCCTTTTGTTGGGGGCGCTACGTCTTTTAATGGATGTAGGTGTTTTTATAACAGGCAGTGTTGGTCGCAGCTGGTGCCGCATCACCCTTTCAGTTGACTTGGTGAGCCCCACTTCATTTCAGGGTCATGTTTCATTTGTTAATCATGTACTTTGTATTTGAGGAATAGTCAGAGCCTTGTTACTGGCATTTATATTTTACATTACTCTTCAGTTATGTTTAGAGGCTCCGTAGACAGGTTGTGGATAATGTCATCTATTGGAATTAAAGTAGAAATATTGATGTTTGACAAGATTTATAAAACTTGTAATATTTTAATAATTATGATTTAAGCTGCTAATGGAAATGAAAAGTAAGTTCTTAATGAAATACTTACTAAAGTATTATTTATGGAGTCCATATCCTATTTATTTACGGATTAGTTTGGGTAGAATGAAACTTAGCAAGCTTGCGCAGCCGGGTTTACTCGGTCGAGCACTTGTCGCGCTCCTCGGATTTTGGGGCATGACATTTAGGTTCAAAATGAATCTTTAAACGAAAAATTAAAGCTGATGGCACTATTGACAAATATAAGTCAAGACTTGTTGTCAAAGGTAATATACAAAAGGAAGACCTTGATTACTTTGACACTTATATATATATATAGGGCTCATTGTATCATATTTATATCAATTATATAGTTTTCTCCCGTGCTTTCTCACATGGTATTAGAGCTCTAGTGAGAATATCATAGTTGTGCGTCTTTCCAGCAACTTCCGGGAAGAAAGACCTCGTCGCCGTACAATATTCCGGCGACTTAAGAGGCTGTCCTTAACGAAATCACCATTTTGTTGGTATTGTACAAAATGCGAGACCATCACAAGGCTCGGAATATATTTCCGACCAACTACAGAAAATATCACCGGAATATAACCCCCCACGCGCCACCACGAGCCCGCCGGAGTTCTGCCGCCGCCGGCGAGTCTATCCCACGCGCCGGCGCGTGAGACACTTTCTGGCCAGATTTTCAAAAACTTCCTTCAGGACAGTCTGATCGCCCTCGAATTCCGAGCCTATCCATATTTTTATTTTTCAATTCCGATAACTTTGAATTTTTTCCGGTAGCTACAGTACTTTTCCCGGCAGCTACAGTTTTCAGTTTTCAGTTTTCTGTTTCAGTTTCAGCGAGTTTTTAGTTGATTATTTCTGATTATTTGGTGATAATCCAATGATGTCTTTGGGACTCGATGCTTTCGGGTCTAAAAATCCGGGTTCTGGCAGTTCCGGTGTTATGATAACCTCAGAACCTTTAATAGGAGGTTCAAATTACGTAGCCTGGGCTTCGTCTGTCGAGTTGTGGTGTAAAGGTCAAGGTGTTCAAGATCATCTAATCAAGGAATCTAGTTAAGGAGATGAAAAATCCATAGCACATTGGGAGAAGATCGATGCTCAATTATGCAGTATTTTGTGGCGATCTATTGATTCCAAGTTGATGCCCTTGTTTCGTCCATTCCAAACATGTTATTTGGTTTGGGAAAAGGCTCGTACTTTATACACTAATGACATATCTCGTTTCTATGATGTGATATCGCAGATGACAAATTTAAAGAAACACGAATTAGATATGTCTACTCTCATGTTGTATGGGGCGGAATGCTGGCCCGTGAAGAACTCTCATGTTCAGAGAATGAAGGTTGCGGAGATGAGGATGCTTAGGTGGATGTGCGGTCACACCAGGCTAGATAAGATTAGGAATGAAGTTATTCGAGAGAAGGTGGGGGTGGCCCCGGTGGATGAGAAGATGCGAGAAGCGAGGCTGAGGTGGTTCGGGCATGTGGGGAGGAGAAGTCCCGATGCCCCGGTGAGGAGCTGCGAGCGGCTGGAGATTGTTGGCGGCCAGCGAGGCAGAGGGAGGCCTAAGAAGTATTGGGGAGAGTGATTAGGCAGGACATGACTAGAATGCAGGTTTCCGAGGACATGACCCTTGATAGGAATGTCTTGAGGTCTAGAATCAGGTTTGTAGGATAGGGGCTCCTAGAGTTTTTCGTACTCCTCATCCGGGGTTGGGTGTGGGTCAGCAGGGTTACCCATAGATGATTTGTGTTTTAGCTTGTGTCCCCCCTTTATGGCTGTTAGTTATGGTAGTTACTGTATGATATTATTGCATGCAATAATATTTATGTTTCGTATGTTTAGATAATTATTTATGCTATTTACGATATTTCTGCTGGAGTTACTAATGCTCTATTATTTTTGTGTTTGTCTTTGTTTTTGTTTTACTGCTGTTTTTCCTTTTATCCTATGAGCCAGGGGTCGATTGGAAACAGCCTCTCTGCCCTTTCGGGTAGGGGTAAGGCTTGTCTACATATTACCCTCCCAAACCCCACCTGGTGGGAGTATACTGGGTAGTTGTTGTTGTTGTTGTTGAATTAGATATGTCTACATACTTGGGACACGTACAGGCAGTTATGGAGGAGTTTAAGACGTTGATGCCAGTTTCTGCTAGCGTTACAAAGCAGCAAGAGCAACGACAAAAGCTGTTTCTAGTTCTTACTCTTGCTGGGCTTCCTAATGATCTCGACTCAGTACGCGATCAGATTTTGGCTAGTCCGACTGTCCCCACAGTTGATGAATTATTCTCTCGATTACTTCGCCTTGCTGCAGCATCGAGTCACCCAGTGAGCTCATCACAGACACTTGATTCATCTATCCTCAAATACCAATCAGTGGACAATCGGGCATCTCATACTATGGAGAATAGTCGAGGAGGAGGTCATTTTGGAAGATCTAGAGCCAAGTGTTCTTATTGTTATAAACTTGGTCACACTCGTGACGTGTGCTATTCTTTAAATGTTCGACCACCCAAAAATGCATATGTTGCTCAGACCGAGACTACAGGTAACTAGGGATTTTCTGTGTCTGAAGGGGAGTATAATGAGTTCCTTAAATATCGAGCAAGTAAGCAGACATCTCCACAAGTAGCTACTGTTGCTCAGACTGATACTTCTGTTGCTGGTAATTCTTTTGCTTGTGTTTCCCTGTCTAGTCCTCTTAAACAATGGGTTGTGGACTCAGCTGCTTCTGATCATATCTCTGGTAATAAATCCCTTTTGTCAAATATTACGTATTCACAGTTTCTTCCCAACGTTACTTTAGCTAATGGGTCTCAAACTAAAGCAAAGGGAGTTGGACAAGCGAATCCTCTACCCTCTGTCACTCTAGATTTCGTTCTTTATATCCCTGGATGTCCTTTTAATCTTGCATCTGTTAGTCGTTTGACTCGTGCCCTCCATTGCGATATATATTTTATTGATGATTCTTTTATTATGCAGGACCGCAGTACGGGACAGACGATTGGAACAGGACTTGAATCAGAAGGAATCTACTACCTTAACTCACTAACATCCTCCAAGGCCTGTCTAGTTGCATATCCTCCAGACCTACTTCTCAGTCGTTTAGGACATCCTAGCTTGTCCAAGCTTCAGAAGATGGTGCCTAGTTTGTGTAGTTTATCCACATTAGAGCGTGAGTCATGTCAGCTCAGGAAACATACCCGCGCCTCCTTTCCTCGTAGTATTGTGAGTCGTGCAGAGTCTGCTTTTTTCTTTAGTTCATTCGGATATATGGGGTCCTAGTAGAGTCAGTTCAACCTTGGGATTTCATTATTATGTTAGTTTCATTGATGGTCATTCAAGATGTACTTGGATTTTCTTAATGAAAGGTCGTTTTGAGTTGTTTTCTATATTCCAGAATTTTTGTGGTGAAAATAAAAATCAATTTGGTGTTTCTATTCGCACTCTTTGCAGTGATAATGCCTTAAAATATTTATCCTCTCAATTTCAGCAGTTTATGACTTCTCACAAAATTATTCATCAGACCTCTTGTCCTTATACCCCTCAGCAAAATGGGGTTGCAGAGAGAAAGAATAGGCACATTACTGAGACTGCTCGCACATTTCTCATTGAATCTCATGTTCCGCTGCGTTTTTAGGGCGATGCAGTTCTCACATCTTATTATTTGGTTAATCGGATGCCTTCATTTCCCATCCAGAATCAGATTCCGTATGAGGTATTGTTTCCCCAGTCACCCTTATACTCTATTCCCCCTCATGTTTTTGGGAGCACTTGTTTCGTTCATAACTTAGCTCCTGCGAAAGATAAGTTACCTCTTCGTGCTCTCAACTGTGTCTTCCTTGGTTATTCTCGTGCTCAGAAGGGCTATCGTTGTTATTTACCTGATCTTCGTAGGTACCTTATGTCAGCCGATGTCACATTTTTTGAGTCTAAACCTTTCTTTACCTCTTTTGACCATTCTGACCATCTTGATATATCTAAGGTTTTACCAATACCGGCCTTTAGGGAGTCTACCATATCTCCTCATTCACCTTCCGCAACAGAAGACTTACCCATTCCAACAGTTGGAGAGTCTAGTCTGGCTCCTCCTAGACTCCCTGCGACAGACACTCAACTCTTGACATATCATCGTCGTCCTCGTCCAGTATCCGGCCCGGTTGATTCACGTCCTGCACCTGACCCTGCTCCTACTGCGGACTTCTCTCTTCCGATTGCACTTAGGAAAGGTAGACGGAACACCCTTAATCCTAATCCCCATTATATCGGTTTATGTTATCATCGTTTGTCATCACCCTGTTATGTTTTTCTATCTCCTTTGCCCTCTGTTTCCATCCCTGAGTCTACAGGTGAAGCATTGTCTCATCCAGGGTGGCGACATGCTATGACTGACGAGATGTGTTCTTTACATACGAGTGGTACTTGGGAGCTCGTCCCTCTTCCTTCAGGTAAATCTATTGTTGGTTGTCGTTGGGTGTATACAGTCAAGGTTGGTCCAGATGGTAAGGTTGATCGTATTAAGGCTCGTCTTGTTGCCAAGGGATATACTCAGATATTTGGGCTTGATTACAGTGATACCTTCTCTCCCGTGGCTAAGATAGCATCAGTCCATCTTTTTCTCTCTATGGCTGTTGTTCGCCATTGGCCCATGTATCAGCTGGACATTAAAAATGCATTTTTACACGGTGACCTTGAGGATGAAGTCTATATGGAGCAACCACCTGGGTTTGTTGCTCAGGGGGAGTCTCGTGGCCTTGTATGTCGCTTGCGCCGGTCACTTTATGTCTAAAGCAATCTCCTCGAGCCTGGTTTGGTAAGTTTAGCACTGTTATCAAGGACTTTGGCATGACTCGGAGTGAAGGTGATCACTCTGTATTCTATCGCCATTCTGATTCACGTCTCTCTATTTATCTGGTGGTTTATGTTGACGACATTGTTATTACCGGCAATGACCAGGATGGTATTACTAAATTGAAGCAACATCTCTTTCAACACTTTCAGACTAAGGATCTGGGCACACTAATGTATTTTCTGGGTATTGAAGTCGCACAGTCTAGCTCAGGTATTGTAATCTCACAACGGAAGTATGCGTTAGATATTCTTGAGGAGACAGGATTGACAGGTTGTAAACCTGTTGACACTCCGTTGGATCCAAATTCTAAACTTCTTCCAGGACAGGGAGAGCCTCTTAACTATCCTGCAAGATATAGGCGGTTAGTTGGTAAATTAAATTATCTTACAAAGACAAGACCTGACATTTCCTTTCCTGTGAGTGTTGTGAGCCAGTTTATGGGTTCTCCATGTGATAGTCATTGGGATGCATTTGTTTGCATTCTTCGGAATATAAAATCAACTCTAGGTAAAGTTTTATTGTTTGAGGATCGAGAACATGAGCAGATCGGAATACTCCGATGCTGATTGGGCAGGATCGCCTTCTGACAGACGTTCTACTTCTGGATATTGTGTCTTAGTAGGAGGAAATTTGGTATTTTAGAAAAGCAAGAAACAGAATGTGGTTGCTCGGTCTATTGCAGAAGCAGAATATCGAGCAATGGCTATGGCTAAATGTGAGCTAGCTTGGATCAAACAGTTGCTCAAAGAGATGAAATTTGGAGATGTTAGTTAGATGGGACTTGTGTGTGATAATCAAGCTGCTCTTCATATTGAGTCAAATCCAGTGTTCCATGAGAGAACTAAGCACATTGAGATTGACTGTCACTTTGTCAGAGAAAAGATACTCTCGGGAGATATTGCTACAAAGTTTGTAAAGTCAAATGATCAGCTTGCAAACATTTTCACCAAGTCCCTCACTGATCCTCGTGTTAATTACATATGTAACAAGCTCGGTACATATGATTTATATGCACCAGCTTGAGGGGGAGTGTTAGAATATGTAAAATAGTAGAACCCTAATCCAATGTGTATTAGGAGTAGGATAAGTTATGTGTATATATATATATGGCTCATTGTATTATGTTTATATCAATTATATATTTTTCTCCCGTGCTTTCTCACAAGATAAAATGCAAAGGTAATACTAATTTCTATAGCATTTATGACCTTATCTACCTTTAGCAATCCATAACATGTGAAGATTGTATATATTGTACTATTCTGGGGGTCAGATGCTAAGATCGGACCAAGTTTAAATTTCCTCTTTCTCTGTAGTGATTAGGCCATTTTGGAATTAAACAAATGAGAAGGAAGGAAACACTTCCAAATGAGTCCAGAGCTTTATTCACGTTGCCACCTTGAATCTTCCATAATTCTAGATTTGTCAGATGATCTCAAGCATAAAAAATTAAGCAATTACGAAATGCGTAGTTTCTTTAGGCGCATTACTTTAATAATTTACTTTCCTAAATTCGAGTGTGTATTTATGTGACCCAAATCCAAATTTTAACAACGTTAGATAAAGTGTGTTGTGGACTGCGGATGCATTTATGTGACGTAGTTGAAGATATATTTTAAATGACGTTGCAATTTTCTTTTAAAAATGAGTAAAAACAGTAATAGGTTTAAAATTGTCATAGGCTAAAACATGTACTAAGATTCGATAATAGTCTATTTATAATAGTTGAGCGATTGTGCTTGAACCATGGAATCCAGGAGTGTCTAACTCCTTCTCCCAAGTTACAGAATTCCTTATTCAAATTTCTGGTTCGCGGACTGTAATTCAGAGTCAACCATTTCCTTGATTTGGGATTTAAACCGGTGACTTGGGACACCATAAATTCTCCCAAGTGGAGACTCTGAATTCTCTTAATAAATAATCCCGTTTCGATTGTCCTTTAATTGGAAAAACTCACTTCTACGCCCTTCACGGGGTGTAGTGTAAAAAAGAGGAGTGATAGCTTTGACGACTATGCTGGAGATTAAAACCCAGAACATCGGTTCAGGGTTCAAGAATTCGATCTTAGAATAACTGTTATGATTGGCTTTATTTATTATATGATTTTCCTACATATTTGAGCCTAATATGCTAAATATTTTTACCGCTTTAATATTATGTGAATTGTATATAAAACTGCTACGAAACACTTTTCTTCTCATCTTCGGGCATGTGCTCGATGGTCGAGACTCCCTATTCTGTTGGTATCATACCTTGAAATAAGATAGAGGCTCGGACAAGTTACAAAGCTGGATGACCTTTTGGTTTCCGGTACGTAGCCCCCTCCACGGCTTGAGTTGTCCGCTCGGGTTCCCAAGTCTAGAACAGTATACACAGGTTTTATGCCTAGAATAACTCAGCCTCATGTCGGATCCCTAGTAGAAACGTTTGTTCGCATCATGTGCATTTGACTTTGGGGTTGGGTCCATTTAGGACAAGTGTACCCAAATAAAAAGACTATCCTAATTCATCTTATGTGCTACTTGCATATCTGTCTGTTAAAAGAAAATAAAAAAAAGAGAAGAAAGAAGAAAATAGAAACAAAAAGTGAGAGGTAGGTATTTAGAAAATTCTAAAAATCTGCCAAAATTATGAAAAAAATGGTCATTTCAAAATGAGACAAAATTTCAAATGTCATGGTTTCCCTATTCCGTCAAAACAGGCAGAACTACGTAGGTCTGATTCTCACTGGATGTGAGATACGTAGGCAAACTTTATCACTTCCGGCCCCCAATTTTTAAAAAATCGGAAAAAAAAATCTTTTACTTCCTTGTTTAGAAAAGTTTTTCTTTGAGACCCCAATTTTTAAAAAAATACAAAAAAATATTTTCTTTTAGTTGCTTCTCAAAATAAAAAAAATACAAAAATATTTTCATTCTTCTTTTGAAAATTAAAAAGAAAATTCAAGATTAAAAAAAAATCTTTCTTTTTAATTAGAAGTACTTCTTTATAAGTCTTTCATTTGAAAAAAAGTGAAAGAAAAAGAAAAAGAAAATTCGAAATCCATAAATTTAGTTTATTTCCTTTATTCATAATCTTCCTGAACTACGCAAGATCTGATTCATGCGTCGTCACGATATGTAGGCAACCCACATCAGGGATCAACCAAAAAGAAAAATGAAAATGTGAAAAAAAAAGTAAAAAAAAATATTGATAATAAAAAGGAATGACTGAGTCCATTCTTACATGTCTTTGTTTTGAATTGTGAATAAATTAAGGTGGTCGGTTTGTGGTAAGCAGAAAACACAGGATTCAAGAAAGAAAAATGATAAATTATATCGAAGTTGTTACAAGTGCTCAAGAGACTCAGGGTTAGTGGGTCGACAAGAGTCTACTGTGGTTGAGAAAAATAGAATACTGCGACAGCAAATGGCCAAAATATGTCAAACATGGGCATATGGCCAAGGATAACTTTGTCATGAGTCACAATTTTCTACACAACAAGAGCAGTACCACTCGTACTCGTCTGATCTTCCTGCAAATATTGAGAAGCCTGCCCGAAAGATAGTACAGGAAGAAATGACCCAAAAAGTGAAAAGCTTAGATCAATGGTTGAAAAACATACAAGGGTTGGCACGTCAAAAGAGTGTTTCCTTCAAAGATCTATGTATGTTCCCTAACGTCCACTTGCCGCCTGGATTAAAGACTCCCAAATTTGAAAAATATGATGGACATGGAGACCCTATAGCCTACCTGAAAAAGTATTGCATTAAACTGAGATGAACGGGAAGAAACGAAGAATTACTGATGGCTTATTTTGGGGAAAGCCTTACGGGAGTAGCATCCGAATGGTTTTTAGATCAAGACACATCTCACTGGTACGTCTGGGATGACATGGCATAGGCCTTTGTCAAATGGCGTAGATTGACTGAACGCAGAAAACCTTCCACTGGCAGGCGTTTCAATATAATATTGACATTGTCCCAGACCGCAATTCCCTTTCAAACCTGAAAAAGAAACCAACTAAAAGTTTCAGGGAATATGCCATTGAATGAGAGAACAAGCAGCTAGAGTTAAGCCACCCATGGATGACCACGAGCTAATCACCGTCTTTCTTCAGGCTCAAGAGACGGATTATTTTCAAAATATGATATCCGTTGTGGGTAAATCCTTATCGGAAGTAATCAAAATGGGGGAAATGGTTGAGAATAGTCTTAAGACATGCAAAATTATAAGTCAAGCTGTTCTCAAAGCCACAACTCAGGTTGACCAGATTGAATCGGATAGTTTTGGTAATTTGGTGACCCGAATAAGAAGGTTGAAGAAATAATGATGACATCAAGGTCGAGAATCCCAGGTGAACATCTCAAAGGTATGATCAGTCTCCTCAAGTTTTCCATGACTCCCCTGAGCAATATTATCCATCTCAAACCCCTCAATACTCTGTTGTTACACCTCAATATGATGCGCGACCACCAAAACATCCCAGAAGGCGAGCACGAGTACAACAAAATTCCTCTATCCTCCACAAAATCTTCAAGTAACCTATAACTTACATCCAAGCCAGAGGTATAGAAGGGAACAAAGGTTGAAGGATAATTTTACACCAATAAGAGAGTCCTATGCAAGCTTATTTGAGAAGTTAAAGCATTATGAAATGATTGCACCCATTCCTCCAAACCATGTGGTCCCACGTGCAAGAAGTTGTGACCCTTCCAAAAGGTGTGAATACCATTCCAATGCCCAGGGGCATAATGTTGAAAGTTGTCGGGATTTGAAAGGAGAAATAGAAAGGATGATCCAAGAAAACCTGATTATGATCCAAGACAGTGACACCTGGAGTATCGCGCAGATTACTTTACCTGCACATGATGATGCACACTTTGTAACGGTGGTGCGTAGTGACATGGAGAATGAGAATCCTCTTAGGAATTTGCCGACTGAAATAGGAGAAGACCATGGTGATTCTGATGAGCAAATTTGTGGCTAAGTGTCAAGCTTGAAAATTAGAACGTCATTCTCTCCTTATTAGGAAGAAATTTTGGTTGCTTGTTTTGATGTTTTTTCAGCTATCTGGGTTATTTCAGGGTTGTGATCCAGATTTTATTTGTTTTATTGAGTCAAACCCTTCTATCGTTCTAGTCTGTTTGTAGGAGTCATGTCTATTTGTTTTGTTGCTATTTTCATTATCCGGGTTATTTTAGGTTTGTAACTTTGATCTTAGGTTTTTTGTTTAGTTATCAAACCCTTTCATCCTTTATTCAATAAAATACAGTTTTTCCTTTTGTGTCATTTCGTTCTTAATTCTTTTCTTGCTAGTTCTAATGACATGACATGCATTCAAAAATTTCGGCCAGATCTTAGAAACTGATTTAATCTGGAATTGGATTGTTGAAAAAAAAAAACACTATTGAGGATGAATAAAGAGTTGACATACTTGGGAATTAAGGTTGAGTAAAAGTCACCTTCGGATCATTGTGAAGATCGGGTTTGAGGAAGAATCAGTTAAAGATTGTGGGAAAGTTTGATATTGATGGATAGAAAGTGTCTTGTGACCACGAAACACCAAGAAGACGGGCATGTTCATCAATGTTGTGATTGCAAAAGGATAATATGTTTGGCGTTCTTGAAGTTAGGAGGCCCTTGTTCTGCTACCCAAACACTTTATATCCTTTGCTACCTCTTTTGAGCCTGTGTTATTTCTTTGATCACCTTTTCTGGAATCAAGTTTAGAGTCAAGAGTCAAAAAATATTTTTAAAAAAAAGAAAAAAATAAAAAGAAAAAAGAAAGAAAGTCCATGTCCCAAGAGTATATACTGGGGCAGCTTTTAGAAAATTCTAAGTTAAAAATAAAAGAAATAAAGAATTGTCAAAGGTCCATTCCCTCAAAAGAGAAGCTGGGGCAAACAAAAAAAAAGAAGAAAAAGAAAAAAAAGAAGAAAAAGAAAAAAAAGAAGAAAAAGAAGAATAATAAAAAAAATAAACAGAAAGAAAGATGAAAATAGTCTAAGTGAGATGTTTGAACTACGTTAGATATGATTCCTTAAAAAAAGATACATAGGCGGCCTCACAGTTTGGTCCAACCAAATAAGAATTCAAAAAAAAAAAAAAAAAGAGAAAAAAGAAAAAGAAAAATCCCCAATAGCTGAAACTATGGCAGAGATTTTATTTCACTTTTGAAAGAGTTGATACCAATAGTTGTAAGTCTACAACCCTTAATTTTGAGTCTACTTTGAGCCTTCATGCCGACCCTTCTTTCCAATCCTATCCAAAAAACTTCCAAATAAAGACCTCTTAATGAGCCTGCAAGTATGCCAAGGTACGCATGCAATGAGCAACGATTATCACGTGACATAGAACATTATCAAGATGCTCGCACAAGAAAAGTAAAAGAAAAAGAAAATTAAAAAAACAACGAGAGAATCTTACTAGTGAAAACCCTCACGGGCATTGTAAGCGACAGTAAGAAGAGGTGAATAAATAAGGGAGACTTGTTGGTGAAAACTCCTCGGGGCACCACCAGTAGAAAGTGAGTCATGAAGTTGATGCAAAGGATTGGCACGAACAAGCTCGACTTCAAAGGTCCTAAAAATAATAAAAGGGAGGATTGGATTAGTTTGATAGATCAGGCCTTTGAATCCAAAATACATGTCATGACCATTAAGGCTAGTTATCGCAAAAAAAACAAAAAAAAAAACAAAAAAACTCTTCCTTCTGTCCTTCCGACATGGGCCGTTTCTTGTTAATATTCGTTTCTTTGTATTATTGTGTCCTTCACTTTGAGTCCATCCTTGTCAAAACAAGCAAGAAAAGATCTCAAAATCTGCTACCGGCTTTTCAGTTGCACAAGTAAATTTGGCAAGAACACTCAGTTGTTACTGTTAACATGCTTTGAGGATTCATTCAAAAGCTTCCCCCAAAAAGCTCTTGTAAGACTGCTTGGTGCAAACAAAGATAACCGGTGATTCTCTTTAACAGACAAGTTGCTCAAAAAGCAGGAAATCATTCAAGATACAGAAAATGTCAATTGAGCAAAGATCTCCAGTTAGGACAAGGCTCATTGAGTCGCAAATACAAATGGTACTGGGTTTAAAACAATCAGAGTGAGTGCGGAACAAAAGTCTCTTGAGACCAATTCAAGCTGATCGAGCAAAAGCCAAGCTGCTTAAGACTCAAGGTCACAAACCGACCAACATTTTCAAACCTGAAAATTGTTTCTTTATTTGAAATAGGAACAAAGCAATGCAAAGAAAGCAGTTTTAAAAAAAAGAAGGAAAAAGAGAGGAAAAACAAACAAACAAAAAAAAAAAGAGAAGAAGAGAAGATCTGGCAAAGGGAAGTTTCTCGAATCTCTCACTTTATTTGTCTTGCTATTGTTGTCATTGATCTTCACATTTCCCCCCCTAGGGTAAAGTCCTAGTCTGATGGATTTTCTTCCCAATAGAAATCTTAGTCCGATGAATCTTTCTTGTAAGATAGAAAACCTAGTCTGATGAACTTTCTCCTATGATCAAAATCTTAGTCTGATGAATTTTTCTCCTAAGATAGAAGACCTAGTCTGATGAATTTTCTCCTAGGACAAAAATCGTAGTCTGATGAATATTTTTCCTAAGATAACAAAAAAGGGATCTAGTTTGATGAATGTTCTCCTAGGATAAAAGTCTTTGTCTGATGAATTTTTCTCCTAAGATAAAAGACCTAGTCGGATGAACTTTTTCTAAGGTAAACGTCTTAGTCTGATGAATTTTTCTCCTAAGATAGAAGACCTAGTTTGATGAACTTTATCCTAGGATAAACGTCTAAGTCTGATGAATTTTTCTCCTAAGATAGAAGACTTAGTCAGATGAATCTTTCTCCTAAGACACCAGAAAAATAAAAACAAAAAAAAAAAAACAAAAAAGGCCTAGTCTGATGAATTTGCTCCTAGGATAAATGTCTTAATCTAATGAATCTTTCTCCTAAGATAGAAAACCTAGTTTGATGAATTTTCTCCTAGGATAACAATTTTAAAAAGGGAAGTAGTTGAGAAAAAGGGGAAAGTATGGGTTTGAAAAAAAAGTGTCAATTTTTAGGTTTCTTGAAATCAGGAGGTCCCGCCCGGAGAATAAGGTCAGTTTTTACTTTAGTCAAGATTAGTTTATAGTTTTCCGCAAGCTCAATCACATTTAGGAGATGCACATCCTAGTCGAGTTATTAATTTTACTCTCATCATTGCATCCTTCATCAACAGCGCAGGTAATTTATAGTTTTGTTAACACTCACGGATGTTCCTAATATCAAACTGGGGTAGAAAAATTTAATTTGTTTTATGGGTTTTGTTGTAATCAGGTACCCACCTGGAGAACAAGAGAAGACAACTCAAGTTTAACGGAAAAACAATATCAAGTAACAAGAGAAGACAGTTCAAGTTCAACAAATGAGGCACCGACTTGGAAAAAATGGGGAAATTCACTTCAGAATGCAATTCAAGTCAACAATAATAGAAGTTCACGTCAAGAATGCGAGTAAGTATCCCGAGACAACCAAAAATGAGTCTCAATCCATAATAAAGAAAAAAAAGAAAAAGAAATAGAAAAGAAGTGAAATAAAAGTGCAGAAGCGGAGAAAATATGTGGTCTGCTCAAGACATAATTTAGGTCACAAGCTCTGCATGTCCCATCTTGGTTTGAAAAGCTGAAGAATCTCACAGAATTCCATCACACAGAAGTTAAATTTTAACCACCACAAAAATTAGCTCAAACAAAGTCCCCTTTCGTGAAAAACAACAGCTCCAAAAATTGAATTTTGTGGATGTCGGGGTTGCCAACTTGGTTTACGGTTCGAGGTGCATCTTAGTCCAGAATTTTATCATCAATTTTCTTGTGTTTTCGCTCCTTTCAAGTCATCTCTGTATAAAGCTTTGGGAACAAAATATTGGATTATAATGAGCAAAGCTTCTCGCGATAAGGTTTACTTTTCTGTTCTCTCTACTGTTGTACATTTTATTTGCTTATTTTTCTATTTTGTTTGGTGATTTAACACATGATATTTTGCTTGATTAATGTTGTTTTACTGCATTTTGATCTTTATTAGTGTTCAATCATAATTGACCTTTTATGGTTTGGGTTTATTTATTTATTTATTTTACTATGAAAATGCTTTAAAGTGCTCTAACGGTGATTAATTTGATGTACTTGAAAAAAAAAGATTTGTAGGTAGATCACTATTTTTTTCCTTCTAATTGAATATGTCTCGTATAGAAAATGTGTAATGGGAGGTAGAAATTAGATTCTTTGGATGAGCAAATCTTTAAGTTGTTCTAATTCTTTTTCTCTTTCCTTAGTGTCTCTGAATATTGCTGCTTTTAATTAGGATGTAAATTGGTATTCAGTTGGCGTTCTCTGTCTATTCTTGCCTCATCTATCCTCTTCTTTATATTTCATTGTTATTTTTCCAACATTAAGTTACAATTGAGTGATATAAATTGATTGATCTTTTCAGATAAAATGCAAAGGTAATACTAATTTTCTATATGTTTGTGTGTCACCAAAAGTGCATTTATACCTTATATACCTTCAGCAATCCATAGCATGTGAACATTGCTATTCTAGGGTCAGGTGCTAAGATCGGACCGAGTTTAAATTGTCTCTTTCTCTGTAGTGATTAGGACATTTTGGAATTAAATAAATGAGAAGGAAGGAAACACTTTTAAATGAGTCCAGAGTTTATTCACATAGCCACCTTGAATCTTCCATAATTCTAGACTTGTCAGATGATGTCAAGCATAAAAAATTAAGCAATACGAAATGCGTAGTTTCCTTAGGCGTATTACTTTAATAATTTACTTTCTTAAATTCAGCTGCATATTTATGTGATCAAAATCCAAACCTTAACAACGTTAGATAAATTGTGTTGCGGACTCTGGGTGCATTTATGTGACGTGGTTCAAAATATATTTTATATAATGTTGTAATTTTCTTTTAAAAATGAATAAAAGCAGTATGTTTAAAATTGTCAAAGGCTAAAATATGTACTAAGTCAGATAATAGTCCATTTATAACAGATAAGCGACTGTGCTAGAACCACAGAATCAGGGAGTGCGTAACCCTTTTTTCCGGGTTAACAAAATTTCTTACCCGGATTTTTGGTTTGCTGACTGTATTACAGAGTCAATCCTTTCCTCGATTCAGGATTTAAACCGGTAACTAGGGACACCATAAATTATCCCAAGTGACGACTCTGAATTCTCTAAATAAATAATCCTGTTTCAATTGTCCTTTAATTGGAAAAACTCCCTTCCATACCCTTCGCGGGGTGTAGTGTAAAAGGGAGGTGTGATACTTGACACTAAAAGACTATAAATAAAAATGATGAAAAGACAAAATAATAAACTATGAAACTCTCACTTGTGTTCTTTGTATTTCTGTGCATCATTGCTTGGTTTCTATGACTGTCTTCTATTTGTACAGTGTTTGATTCTACTTAGAGTAAAGTTTGTTCATACATACTAGTGCTATTCGATGGCACTGACGTCCCTTTTGTTGGGGGCGCTACGTCTTTTAATGGATGTAGGTGTTTTTATAACAGGCAGTGTTGGTCGCAGCTGGTGCCGCATCACCCTTTCAGTTGACTTGGTGAGCCCCACTTCATTTCAGGGTCATGTTTCATTTGTTAATCATGTACTTTGTATTTGAGGAATAGTCAGAGCCTTGTTACTGGCATTTATATTTTACATTACTCTTCAGTTATGTTTAGAGGCTCCGTAGATAGGTTGTGGATAATGTCATCTATTGGAATTAAAGTAGAAATATTGATGTTTGACAAGATTTATAAAACTTGTAATATTTTAATAATTATGATTTAAGCTGCTAATGGAAATGAAAAGTAAGTTCTTAATGAAATACTTACTAAAGTATTATTTATGGAGTCCATATCCTATTTATTTACGGATTAGTTTGGGTAGAATGAAACTTAGCAAGCTTGCGCAGCCGGGTTTACTCGGTCGAGCACTTGTCGCGCTCCTCGGATTTTGGGGCATGACATTTAGGTTCAAAATGAATCTTTAAACGAAAAATTAAAGCTGATGGCACTATTGACAAATATAAGTCAAGACTTGTTGTCAAAGGTAATATACAAAAGGAAGACCTTGATTACTTTGACACTTATTCGCCAGTAACAAGGATAACATCTATTAGGGTATTAGTGGCACTAGCAGCTGTGTATGGTCTTGAAATCTATCAAATGGATGTGAAAACAGCTTTCCTAAATGGAAAATTGGAGAAAGAATTTACATGGAACAACCTTACGGTTTTGTGGTTCCTGGTAGAGAAAAGAAAGTGTGCAAACTTGTTAAGTCGTAAACAAGCACCCAAACAATGACATGTAAAATTTGACCAAACAATGCTGGCAGATGGATTTAAAATCAACGAGTGTGGCAAATGTGTTTACATTAAAAATACTCCAGTCACGAAGTCATTGTTTGTTTATATGTTGATGACATGTTGATAATAAGCAAAAGTATGGCAGATATAAATGCTACAAAGCGCATGTTGGCTAGCAAATTCGATATGAAAGATTTAGGAGTTGCTGATGTGATCTTAGGAATCAGAATTCGCAAGACACCACAAGGTCTACATTATCACAGTCTCACTACATTGAAAAAGTACTTGACAAGTTCAAGTATTTGGATTTCAAAATTGCCAAGACTCCAATTGACGTGAGTTATGCACTTCAAACAACTAGACTATGCAAGAGTATTGGGAAGTTTGGTATATATCATTAATTGTACGCGACCAGATATAGCATATGCTATTAGCAAACTGATTCGGTTTACAAGTAATCCCAATAAAATACATTGGATGTCAATAAAACGAGTTTTGAGATATCTGAAACATAACCAAAATTATGCTTTGCATTATAACAAATTTCCTTCCATGATCGAGGGATATAATGATGCAAATTGGATCACAAGATTATATGAAGTTAAATCCACGAGTGGATATGTTTTTACAATTGGGGGTGGAGCAGTGTCTTGGAAATCATCCAAACAAATGTGCATCGCCCGTTCTACAATGGAATATGAATCCATAGCTTTAGATAAGGCGGATGAAGAAGCTGAATGGCTCTGAAATTTCTTGGAAGATATTCCATTTTGGCCCAAACCTTTGGCACCTATATGTATACATTGTGATAGTCAAGTGGCAATAGATAGGGCAGGGAACGTTATGTATAACGGGAAATCTCGTTATATTCGACCGAGACACAATACGTTAGACAACTACTCTCTAGTGGTGTTATTACAATTGACTACATAAAATCAAGAAATAACATGTTAGATCCACTTACAAAAGGCCTATCTAAAAAGGCGGTTGAAAGATCATCAAAGGGAATGTGGTTAAAGGCCTAGGACAAGTCATCATGGCGGTAACTATACCTAGCAGACTGAAGATCGCAAGAGCTAGGTTCAAATAGATCAAACAAAGTTATAAATGATGGTTCAACATTGTCAACTAACTCAACCCATTATCGTGATGAATACAATATTCAAAAATGAGGTAAAGCATTAAGGCTTTTTGATGAGTCAATAAAGCTTAAAGCTTTTTAATGATTTGCTAAGTCTGGAAGGATAAGACCAGATAGTGTGTCTTTTGGATTACACGTTTAGGAATCACCTATGTGAGTGTGAAGTGTAAGACGCTTCAAGGAGAATGAAAGTAAATGGCCATTGTCTAAGCACTCATGAAACCAGGCGGTGTTCATGGCTGAAACGAACACAACCGTGAGACCATAAATGGTTAAGGATTGATTGTGTGACTTATGTTGTCTAGGTCTATAACAAAGCTCGATGGTTCAAAGATATCAAAACTACCGATTGACCGAGTATATCCAATATAAGTTCACTACGGAAAGTTCAAAGAGAAACCTATTTATCCAGATGCAATCAATCATTGCATATAAAACTCACACACGTCCGTGCATTCCTATAAGCTTATAGCCATTCCCCATTCACGTGGGGGATTGTTGGGTTTGTTATTATTTATTAATAATAAAACAGGTTTGAATGAAAAATGATGGGAAAAGAAATGGACGTAAGTGAATTTTGAACGAGTTCATTTTACTAATGCAATTTGTCCTTTATTAGTAGAAGGAAAGAAAATCGTTATGTATATATAGAGAAGCTCATACTTTATCTCTTAAATAGCTAAGAAGAAGGCAAGCCTCGTGTCGTCGTCGTCGCTCGCTCGACTCAGCTTCAGCTTCGGCTTCAAATTTAGATTTAAATTCAGATTCAGATTTAGATTTAGATTTGGTCAAAGATCAATCGATTAAATAATCTTTTTAGATAAAATTCTTTTCAAATAATTAATTAAAGAAAATTCAATCCAGAATGAACCCCGACCCGATCTGGTCTGGCATGTTTTTCTTTCCCGGATTATTTTAAATCCGTTTTCATTTCCTTTTCTAATTTCATTTATCTTTTGTTTTGTTTGTTTTTTATTCTTTTTCTTTTCTTTAATTAAAATCCTAAATAAAAAATTCTAAATTAATTTAAATTGTAAAATTAGGATAATTATCTAATTATGAATTTCAAAAAATTACTTGATCCTAACTAAAAGAGAAAAATCACTTATTTAAGAATTAAAAACGATAAATGTAAAAATAAGCGATTTTTGTGATTTTCATTTCAATAAAATAATTAACTAACTAATTAATCCTAAAGACATGGAAACAAAATCTAAGTGCAATTCATGGTATTTTTTGTATTTTTTTATGATTCTAACAAAAGTAAACATGCATAGAGATGCAAACAAATAACATCAAAATCCTACAAAAATTGTAAATAATTGGAAAAATATAATTTCTTTAATTTGTAGGAGTATTTCACATAGGGAAAAAATCGCATGCTCACAATGAGCTTGGAAGGCGCACTCTGGGGCAATGACTTTTGCACAAACTTCTTCGAGTCTAGTCCTTTCAAATTGGAGATACTCCCGGTATTTGATATACCATTGAATTACATGTCTCTACTTTTTTTGTCATTTTCTTCAATCTTCTTTTCTCCGGTCTCAATCCTTTTGGCGAGCTCTTCGAGCATTTTCATAATTGTGGGAATCCCCGAGCCACTTTCATCGGGCCTCTCTAACACCGGTTAAACATGCTGCGTATTCACTGGTTCAGTTGTGCTTGGAGTTCTATTTTGACTCTGAAGTTGAGCGATTGCGACTTGCTAGGCTTGCAACATTTCGAATATCACCTAGAAATTGACTCATCCCCTTTCCATTCTTCGTGTTCTTTGGTCTTCGGATCGGGCTTCCCTGTGTGCATCCATTACGGGGTCTTTGCCTGCGTCCGTGTTTAGAGCGTCATTCGAACTGATATCAATTGGCTCCATATTTGACACTCCCTCAGGGTTTATGGGTGGTTCACCGACCCCTATCTCATTGTTTTCTCCAAGACCTTCGTCCTCGTAAATAGGTGCATTCTGTGTGCTAGACATGTTTAAGCCTGAAATCAAAGAATCTTTGACAATAAGAAGTGTGAAGAATAACATGTGTTATCAGAAAACTAGCACTGAAGTAATCACGATTATCTCTAGCCCCCAGATGGATGTCAAGCTGTTTATTTCGAAAAATAGGTGTAATAATTAAATGTGATTTGTGATTTTAAAGATATGTGATTTTTCTAATACTAGTGAATGTGCAAGTAATATTAAGTTTAGATAAGAAGAACTAATGAACCCAACCAGTGTTGCTATAACAATGAGGATCTCGAGCCCGACTTTCTTAGGGGTCTCGAGGCCAGATAAGAGCAATGAAGTATGAACAATAAAGTACAAATAACAAAGCCGAAGAATACTTGTTGAGCACAGTAAACAAGAAAAGCAGAATAAAATATTCTACTATAGTAAATAATGTCTCTTTTACAAATGATTGGGATCCCCTTTATATAGGAGGAGAAAACCCCACTATAGTACATTATTAATTATGGTAAAGAATTTTATTAGTACATGTATATAACAACCTAGTACGGACTTGTACTATCTTGCACAGATCTTATCCTATAATTTATGCTCTGGCCCATGTGTCCTTGAGAAATTTGCGCTCTTTCTTGAGTGTCTTCGAGATTGTACTGCCCTGTTTGTGGGTCGTGCCAGGCCTTCGACCCGCTTCCTCGAGGTATGTGTCCTTCAGTCGGGTCCGACCCCTGCTTCGAGTAGCCCGAACTAAGAGTTATAGTACAATTTAAGATTTTAAAATCGGACTCCTTAATTTCGATAGTATACAATAACTTTAACTTAAGAACCTTGAAATACTGTATTAAGAATTTTGAAACATGTCGATGATTCTCTTTCACCTTGAAGCATCGGAGAATGACTTTAACATACAAGATTTCATGGAAATAATATATGAATCAACATGATGAACCGTACCATCAAGTGTTTGATGATGAAAATTGGACGTAATTGATGCTAATGAAACAAGAGCGAAACCACCTCTACCTAGTGTTCTACCTTTCTTCCACAATACTTCTGCTATTGTATTTTTTTTTTATTACAACCATTTTGCTTGTGTTTATAATATAACAAATTATTTAGTATAATTCTATTAAATGGGGTCTGAGAAAGATATGATATACGTAATTTTACGCTTACCTTGAGGGAGGGTGCAGGCAGCTTGTATTGATAATACTTTGGTAAGAATAAAGCGATAAATAATAGAGAGACTTTTAGTAAAATTGGAACCGAAAAAGTATATAATGAACCGGTAACATAGTGGGGTACAGTAAGAAAAAAATTTGAACTGGACAGAGCTTATTCAGATGAAAATTTTAATTTGGACTCTTTGATGTTAGTTTTCGAATTCAATAGATATGAGGTATCGTTTTCGTTGTGTTATCGGTGGAAGACAAGATAAAGAGAACGAGTAGTCAACTAATGAAAGGTCGAAGGTTCAATTTTAAGTGTTTTCTAAAGTTATATCATGATAATAATATCAGACAAAGTATAAAACAACAACAACCCAGTATAATTTTATTTAGTGGGGTCTGGGGAAGGTAGTGTGTACGCAGACCTTACCCCTACCTTTGGGTAGAGAGACTGTTTCCAAATAGAACCACCGGCATCCTTCCCTCCAAGAACTTCTCACCTTACTTTTGGGGAGACTCGAACTCACAAGCTCTTGGTTAGAAGTGGGGGTTGCTTACCATCAAAGCAACCCCTCTTGTCCAATGTATAAACTAGACACTAATGGCATATTATAAAGTTTTACATATTTCTCTATAAAATGTATAGAAAAAAAAACGATTCATCTACTTACGAGGATATTTAAATCAAATGAAATGCATTTAGTTCGAGGTTCGTTTATTTGTATTATGTATACATATTGTACACGGTAAAAAACAATCTCAAAAGATAGGTGAATTAGGAAGTAACGCGTGTCAATTAATAGTGATTCAATCGAGTTTATATCGAATACAAACCTATGACCAGATAAGAAATTGACATCGGATACCAATTTTTGGCCGGATGAGAAGCATTAATTCAATATATGACCGTTGAGCGTTACAGAATATCCAAGATTTCTCCCGTTCTTATCGGCCTTTATTATATTTTATTGCCCTTTAAAATTTTTTATTACCTTTAATTGTAGCATTAATATTGGTAATTAATTGATATATCATACACCCCATAACTCTAGTATAAATAGAGGCTTATATTCTATTTTAAGAATGAAAAAATATTGATAGCAAAACTGCAAAAGACTAACATTCTTTCTCTCATGCTTTATACAAGTGTTATTGAGATTTTCCAATTATTTTTTATCTCAGTGTAAACATTCTGAAGTTCAAGGTTGCCTTTTCTTCAATTATTCTTATTTTACTTGATTTGCTCTTCATTACTTTATTTTATCAGATCAATTTAATCTACATATTTATAGTTCACGAAAAATTTAATTGTATTTTTTTCCCGATAAACACATATACAAAAAATATTACATATAAATAATATTTATTCTCAACCTACTAATTAATTCGAATAAATTTTATGTTTGTAACTAGAGTAATTATGACAACAAAAAAGAGAGTATCGAGTAATTTATAAGAATATAAGGAGGGAAAAATATTTTATCATAAATTTTTGAATGATCTGTATTTCCTCCCCACATAAAATAAGCTGTTAATATTTTTATTTATAATACTACGAAATCTATTTCAGCTAAAAATACAAAAACTTATTTTTATATAATTCTGATTGCAAATCTTATTTGGACATAAATTAAAGAAACTAACAAATATCAAATACTAAATAAATGAGGTTTACTACTAGAACTTTAAATTAATTCCAACAACATGTGATAACTATTTCTTGTTTTTAATCGTCCTCGAGAGTCATATAAGAACATATATAGAGAATTACTATTTTCTTATTTTAATAAAAATATTTAATTATCAAGTTCTAAATAACTAGAAACAATTAAAATTAAATAATCTAAACAAATTTAATATCTTTGGCAAAATAAGAAAGAAAAAAAATAAAGAAACATTGCCAAAGCTCAATCGGTTCTACCGGATTTCAAATTTGGAGAGAACCCGGATCCGATTGACTACTCCCCAATGTCAAATCACACATAACCATTCTCTTGCTCCGGCGAAATCGAGTTGCTAATTACACGGTAATACATTTGCCGGCGAACTCCTCGCGAAATGCTAGGAAAGAGAGTGTGCAGTGGGTGGCGCCCGTTCCTATTATGTTTGCCGTTGTTTTTTGTTTTAGCTCACATGCTCTCAGGTTAATACTGAGTTAGTTAATTCCCTTTTTCGATATTCTTAATGTAGTTCTTAAAAAAAAATGAATGAATAGTAAAATTGTTGTCTTCTTTTTTCTTTTTTTCTTTCCAGTTTTAGAACTACGGCAGCACTCAGCTGCAGAAGTTCCACAAACGAAACAATACAAGAAATCTGATCATCTGGTTTTAGGACCTGCTGCTGGCCAAGGGTTGCCTGATCGACTGCAATGCCAAGGTTTACATCTTTTTTGCTTTAATGTTTGATATTCGAATTAACTATCTTTGTAGTTTTCTCCTAGGAGAGTCGGATCCAGAATTTGAAGTTTATGGATTCCTGCAATGGCTCAAGTTATTGAAAAATAATAAAACTACTAGGTTCACGTAATCCACTCGTGCTCCTAGGATATTTAGAATTTCGTAGAACTTTGTGCTTGTGCACCTATGGTTTCCTATTGAGCCAGTTAAGTTGCTAAAATAATTTAGGAGAAGTGTACTTGAGGGTGTTGGCTAGTGGTTAACAAAGTGGGAGGAGAACCATGAAGTTTCGGGTTTAAATTGGAGGCAAAAACACTGAGATGATTTCCTCCCATCTGCCTAAGTTTTGGTGGGCAGAGTTACTCGGTAAGTACTTGTGTTGGTGGGAGGTAGCATGTACGTGGTGGAATAGTCGAGCTGCATGTAAGCTAGCCAGACACAACCGTCATTATAAAATAAACAATTAGCAAGAAGCTCTAGTTAGTGGTTTAATTTGCTATACGTGCATATTTTTTTTAAGTCATTTCTAGCTCACAACAGCCTCCCTCAAATTGCAGTGTTTTCCTTTTGGCTTTCTTGAAGTGCATCTCTGGATTTTAGGTGCATAAATGCGCACAAAATCTAGCTTCTTCCTAGTTTGTCTACCATCTAATTTATGTATATAATCATGCATAAGCTTTGCTAATCTAAATGATAGGCAACAAAGCTCTCAGGAAGACACATTTTGGAGCATCTTCTAAAAATTTGAAGGCTGGAGGCAATATTTCCATCGTCACCGTCTTTGCTACGTATAATACTGCTGTTGATCAACAGGCTAGTGGTAGATCGCTAGATTTGGTTACAGTTGGGAACGCTTCCTACAACAAGGTGGAGAGGTCGATCGCCATCTTGAATGTCTTCATTAATTTCATTCAGGTAAATCCATGTGCAAGACAACATAGATCAGTAATTGTACTTGTTGAGATTCTCAAGTGCACTTTGATGTCATAAGCTCCACGTTTCTGATAAGTTATGGATAATCCGACAAAAAATCAGCAGAAATAATTTTTAGATAACTTCTCCTAGAAATGTTGTGAGTTCGAGTCTCCCCAAGAGCAAGGTGGGAAGTTCTTGGAGGGAAGGATGCCGGGGGTCTATTTGGAAACAACCTCTCTACCCCAAGGTAGAGGTAAGGTCTGCGTACATACTACCCTCCCCAGACCCCACTATGTGGGATTATACTGGGTTGTTGTTGTTGTTCTCCTAGAAATGTTATTCTTTCCTTCCTACTTTATCCACAAAAAAGGTTATTGTTTCTTCTGATCGCACTTTGAAATAATCGAGAAGAATAATGGCGAAGGTTACTTGTAAGGCCCCTTACATCCATCTTAGTGGTGTTTGGCTAGGTGCAGGGTATAACCATCCATGATAAAGCATTAAAAAAACACTAATGGGACATGAGAAGGTTGTTAAGGAACGTGAAAAGTTATTAGAACTGCATTTTTCAATAGCCTTTAGTTCAAACTCATTGGAGTGGGCTTTATCACTTATTTGGTGGAGGCAAACAAACGAATGTGACAGTTTGCTTTCTCTCTCTCTCTCTCTCTTTTTTTAAATTTGATATTTTGATCTTCTCATGATAAGCTTGATATTCCTTCTGGAAATATTGCCATTTTACTTCCGGAATGCCTGTCATACTCCTAAAATAGAGTACCTGTGATAAAATCTCATTGCCAGCAAAATTTACAAACTGTTACCAAAGGTATTATCTAAAGCTGATTTCAGTTGCAATTTATTTGACTTGGATTTGATTCGTGCAGGAGACCATGCCTCGGAGCAACATCATCATCCTTACTAATCCATTATCTAAACTTCCAGTGGAGAGAGATAGACTGACCATTCTACCCATTCAAGGTGATTATTCACGAGAAATGTTGATGCTACAAAGAATCAGGTCTTACATTGTAAGAGCACAGTTCATTATTATGGAGGGTATTTTTCCTTTTTATGTTGATTTTGGCTTCATAACTTCCCCAATTCCTATTATTTTTTCAGCATGCCAGGCGTGCTTCAGATTATTTCTTGTAAGTTGGGAAAATCACCTTTCCACACTGAGATAAGCTAATTGGCGACATGTATATTTGCATTTTCCAATGCACGTTGGCCTTTTATGTCCTTGTACAGTTGAATCATCCATGAACATTTGTTGTTATCCGAGAAAATCATCATGTCCTTGTACTGTTGAAACATCCATGAATACTTGTTTGTATTTCTTTTGTGAGGGGGGAGGGGGTGGTGGGTGGTCGGTCGGCTAATATTAACTATTAGTGGAGCTTTCATTGTAGAGCTAATGCAGAATTGTAAATTTGATGCTTTCTTGTCGTGGCATAACATT